>CM076968.1:58179568-58292068 GCA_039105355.1 Benthosema pterotum | reverse complement strand
AATACACCATGTAACTCTGGGAGGACGGCAGAAGACTCATAGAAACGCACTTTGAATTGTCAGTAGCCAGATTTGAACACACAACCTTTTGTTCCAAAATCTGGCACTCTACTGACTGAGCTATCCAGACACAATAATTTGCTTAATTGTTGTTAACAATGAAACAACCCATAACACGGCACGAAGCAGTAAGCAATATGAACATATGAACAATAATAATAATAATAATAATAAATTTATTTATATAGCACATTTTCAAGACAAGGTCACAAAGTGCTTCACAATATAAAACATCCCATCACAGTGTAAAAACAAGGTGATAAAATGACAATAAAAATGTAGCAGCATTCTAAGAGGTAAAACAAAGTAATAAACCACAATAGGACCAAGTAAAGGATGTAACCAAAACCAGAATATAGATGGGTAATAAAACTGTAAAGGGATAAGCAGAGGTAAAACATGGTAGCCAGTACAGTGCAAGTCCAGAAGGCATAAAGTGTTGATCAGAGAGGTGCTGGGGCCTTACCCGAAGGCCTTAACGTAGAGGTAAGTTTTTAGCAGCGATTTAAAGGAGACAACCGAGTCTATGAGCCTAAGCTTAGCCGGCAGGGCATTCCATAGCTTGGGAGCTCTTATTGCGAATGCCCTGCCGCCCTTTGTGACAAGCTGGGCTACCGGGGCCACGAGGAGGGCCTTATCTGCGGACCTGAGGTTGCGGGTAGGTATGTAGGGTGTGAGCAAATCCGAAATATATTTTGGAGCGAGCCCATTCAGTGCTTTGAATGTTATGAGTAAAATTTTAAAATCAATTCTCTGAGACATGGGCAGCCAGTGCAGAGAGGCTAAAAAACTCACACATTATCGCCAGTACCCGGACTTGAACACGCGACCTTTTGTTCGAAAGTCTGGCACTCTACAATTTAATTTAATTGTTGTTAACAATGAAACAACCCATAAGACGGCACCAAACAGTAAGCAGTGCTATTTGTCATCCCACTCTAACCAACTGTAAAATCCCATAAGCAGATTATGCTGCATGTGTACATTAGGGGCAATAGAAGCAATTTTGCAAACCAGCAATTTTCATTGGCTCGTGAAAACGTATTTTTTTTCACTTAAACAAAATTCGTATGGGTTGAAAGTTCAGGTACAGGGCATTCCCATGCATTTTGGTCAAAGATTGTAGGAGTAGTATTTTAACCGTTTTTCATATAATTCAAGATGGAGTGTCATCTAAAGGTGAGATGTCAAAAGTCAGAATAAATATACATTATGCATTTACCAGTAGTTTTGTATACACTCGAGAGGTGCATGCTCTGATATTTGAATATGGTTTCAATTGGTTGGAGAAGGCATTGTTTTCTAGTTTCACACCATGTGTGTTTGCGTGCATACGTGTGTGGTTTGCAGAGCTGGTTTATAACAAAGGGAAGCATGTGAACATTACCAGGTATCATTTTAGATAGTTAGCACACAATGATTGCTATTTCACTCTTACTTCATCATACACTGTAGGTCTATATAAACATAAACACCATGGTGAGATTTATTTAGCATTATCGTCAGGCTGTACACACCAGTATGAATGTTATTTATGTGAGCTTTACTTATTGGTTTAAGTTGTAGGAATTGCTTCATAACCTCCCAGTATGAAAATAATGTCACAGTGTCACATTCAGACATGCATAGAGATGTTTTTTAATGAAACTATTATTTATCATTGACTGAATGGAAATACTTGATGCTTTTGTGTTTTCAGCTCTCCTTGCTAGTCTGACTGCTCTAGAAAAGAGACTGGCTGCTAGTGAAGAAGAGAACCGTCAGAACACAGGTATTATAACTTCTATCGTTCCAATAATGATTACTGACCACACAATACACTATTATAACTAATGAATACTGACTGATACAACACAGCTATTTTAACTTCTATCGTTCTAATAATGATTACTGACCACACAATACACTATTATAACTAATGAATACTGACTGATACAGCACAGCTATTATAACTTCTATCGTTCTAATAATGATTACTGACCACACAATACACTATTATAACTAATGAATACTGACTGATACAACACAGCTATTTTAACTTCTATCGTTCTAATAATGATTACTGACCACACAATACACTATTATAACTAATGAATACTGACTGATACAGCACAGCTATTATAACTTCTATCGTTCTAATAATGATTACTGACCACACAATACACTATTATAACTAATGATATTATAACTAATGAATACTGGCTGATACATTCACACATCCAATCAGAAAAGACCTGATCTGATTGATAGCCCATATGTCCAATCAGAAAAGAAATCTGGTTTTGTTTTGTATTTGTATTAAAACAACATCAAAGTGACCAACATTACAGCTGTATGAAAATATTTAATCATCCTCTTCTAATCTGCAAAGTTTCTGATTCATTAAAATCACTTAGTTATATGACCGACTGTCGAGAAATTGGAAGCACTCTTTGAATTCAACACCACTGGCGATTTTTGGAGGGTGCCAGGGGGAACATCCCCACCTGGTGGCCCAGGTGCCAAATAGTAATAGTAAAAAAAGGTTTTATTTAAGGGACCACTTAACTGAAAATGCAAAATTTGAACACTCATAACTCATGAACCGTTTGACTGTCAGAAATGTACTTATATTCCCTTATGCGTCCCTTATTCTGACTTTTGACCTCTGACCTTTAGATGTGAATTTTGTTTTTAGTGAAACAAATTATGTTTGTATGAGCCAATGAAAATTGCTCGTTTGTGAAAATTCTTCTATAGCCCCTAATCTACACATGCAACATAATCTGTTTTTACAGTTTGGTAGAGGGGGGTGCCAAATATCTCTAAAACCACTCTCACTGCAATCGCTCAAATGGGGGCGCTATAGCAATTAATTGAAACTGAAACATTTGAAAAAATCATGGGACTTGTTTCTACGTGTTCCTTGACTCATGTGGAACACATCTGTAACTTTGACCGGTAAGCTCCACCCCCAGAGTGTCCGCCATTTTAAGCAGTTTGCCTGGATTTTTGATCAATTTGCATGACACCTGCTACATGAAAACCTTGGTCCCATCCAAACAAAAGTTCAGAAGCATATTTGTTTTCATCAAAAAATTACGTTTTTATAAGCCAATGAAAATTCTTCTGCTTGTTTCTCTCTGGCAACACTGGATCAAGTACATTGTGCCAGATTGTGTGAGAAGAATAAGCATGTGGAACTTGCTCCTTGACTAATGAGAAACAATTGTGTCACTTTTACCACTTTGGCCATAAGCTCCACCCTCGGATTGCTAAATTGTGCATATTGCTTACTGCTTGATGCTCTCTTATGGGTCGTTTCATTGTTACCAACAATTCAGAAAATTATTGTGCTTGGATAGCTCCGTCAGTAGAGCACCAGACTTTGGAACACAAAATTGTGGGTACAAGTCCCACTGCTGACAATACAAAGTGAGAGTCTCCAAGAACCCTGCCATGCTCCCACAATTGCATGATGTATTTCTTCCATGTTTCTGTGGCTTATTTGTGCATATTTAAGGGACCAAGCAGTCCACTGAATGTGTGTGCTGTTTCCAGTAGATTTTGTGTCCGTTGGATAGCCTCATTGGTAGAGCGCATGACTTTGGACTGAGAGGTCCTGGGTTCAAATCCCGACACCTAGTAATATTAATCAATCATGCACAATGTCATGTGGTCTTCTATTTCTACTTCTAAGTTCATGTTTCTATGGCTTGTTTGTGCTTGTCATACTGAGGGCAAAGTGAGGGCAAAGGCTGTATAGGGAAGTTCGGGATTCGAACCACTCGCTCGCTAAGGTCGCCACGTGAACCAATATTAATGATCCCGAACCGTTCGCATTTATTTAATTGTTTAACCATGGAAGGCCCAGTGTTGCTTTTGAGCAACATTTATATATTTATTTTTCCCAAATTATAGATATTCTGTCCCAAAATGAGTAAATAAATCACCCAGTATCTAGAACAAGTACTTATCTTGTATATTCAGCTGTTTATATTTTAGTATATCATGTCATAATTCATTAAAGGTATGGTAACGGGGTGCCGTCCGTTTTTAGACGGCAGATGAGCTGATCTGATTTAATGTTCTGTTTTCAGCTAAATTGACTGCGATGGAAACCAAGCTTTCTGCAAGTGAAGCAGTGAACCGACAGAATGCAGGTATTATAACTTCTATAGTTCCACACTCACTCCAGAGGACCACTATAGAGATGCGCAGTGACGTCACCGCCCCTGTTCCACTAGTGGATTCCCCATTCATTTTTCTCATAGACTTTTCGAAAATAATTTATATTTAGACGATCTGGCCGGGGGCCAGACTGCCACAGAGTCTACTCTCCACCATGACATGTATACACACACAACCGCATTTTTTTTAAGTATTTCACTTTTTAAAATGCTCCATTTATAAGAAAAGTGCAATGTGCATCTGGTCTTTCTAACATGCATCATACTTGAACCAAATCAAAATACACGTTTATAGTGCAGCTTATGAAAAAGTTCTTCATATCTGCACAACAGCAGCAAATCACAACATCTCAGGCACAGTGTGCTCTCTCTTTAATTATCAAAAGGCTTGCAACAGGGGACAGTCAGAGGACTAGCCTACACACAGGCAACTAATGACAGTGATGGCACTTCTTTGACTGACTATACAATAGGGCCCACCATGTTCATTTCATCAAGACAGACGTACAAATCATTATTACAATACAAATCATTAATTCACTAATGCAAAGCCAAAAGCAGCAAATCATAGTGGAGGTAAATAGGGAAAGAAATATAGGCTCTACCTCCTGCAGCCAGCATGCACTCGACTCTTCATCAACTCTGCTCTGAATCAACTTTTCTTCTCAGTTTCGATAGTGACACGGTTAAACAAACACACCACAATAGTTGTGAGTGATCCGAAAGAGCTGCTTTGTTTAGCCTTCAGGAAGTGGGAGCTCTGATTCTCCGGTCGGAACGGAGCATATAGAGACTAGTGGAAGAGTTGCGACATTGAGGGGTCAGAGAACAGAGCATGCGCTGCTATTCAGTTGGCTGTCCTCATGCTCAGTGGAAGCCTAGAGCAGCCGCCGTTAGACCTTTCCATGGAAGTGAACGGAGATGTGCTGAACATGTCAGGCCGCCAGTTGAATAGCCCTGATATACTCGCTCGAGCCCATAGACTCCAATGCATTCCGCAACTTCCGATTGTCCCTATTGTTGTCCCCCTTCAATAGAAGTCTATGTAGAAGTGTCTCCAGTGCGCTAATTGTGTTCAAAATTTTAACGAAAATAATGAACGAAATTAATCAATGTGCGTTAACGTGTTAATATCGACAGTGGATAGAGCCACTTCCTTTAAATTCCTAGGGACCACCAACCATGAATCCTCCCCCTACACTTTCCTCACTCTTTAACACTAGAATAATCAGTAAGGCAAATAAAATCTAGCTAATCTATCTGACAACTCTCACCCTACACTTCAATTTCCTCCCATTAGGCAGGAGGTACAACAGTATTAATTGCTCAACATCTCGTTTCAGAGAGAGCACTTACACTATCGCTATTAGACATCTGAACTTGTCTCGCTAGATTACAGTTGGAATAATGCATGCATGTGTGACAGGGTGGTGTAATTTGGTCCGACTACGCCACCTAGGGAATTGCACCCTAGGAAATAATCACTGTGATACACTGAACACCCAGAACACATGAGTGAATCCTCGACACAAGTTCGTTTACGATAATTAGGCAGGCAGAGACGTAAGTATGAAAATACAGATCTATTTTATTTTAATTCCATATTCAGTTAACTGGTCGTTTTAATAGTACATATGTATAATAAGCTAAAACATTAAAACAGTGATAAATCTACTTTCGGCACAGATAAAAGGGGTGGGAATACAAACGGAATAAAACACATGCCGGTGTAGGCTACTTATTGCACTAGACTCGGTTATGGCTCACGGGGTGAGGAAGGCGGTGGGCCGGCTGACAAGCCCCAGTGTGGCAACCCAATAACAAAATACACAGCAAATAATAGAAAATAATAGAAAATAATAGAAAACACGGCAAATCATGAAAACACACAAAATAATGTTAAAACCAAGAAACAAGGGGTCACACTTACTGGCCCGCTACACCCTAAACCCACATTACTCTCTCCCCCTCCCCAGAGCAAACCCTGATAGTACTAAAGTGCACTACGTGACAATGTTGGTCCAGGCAGTACTCACGCTACACCTTGAACAGTCTCTGTGGGCCGTGACGGCTTAACACTGCCAGGTTGGCAGCACTGATGGGTTTGCAGCCCAGATAAGTTGGCAGCGATGACGAATTGGTCACACTGAAAGGTTGGCGGCACTGACCAGTTTACGGGTTGGCAACACTGCCAGGTTGGCAACACTGCCAGGCTGACAATGCGGTGATGTATGGGAGACGATGAGCACTGATTATATCCAGACAAACAAACGAAGCAGAACGGCAGATGTGGTCTTCCTGTGAACAACAGAGGGTCGTATCAGACTCTACTCTATATGGTTTGCTAAAGCAAGAACAGAGAGAGAGAGGCGAAACCAAACTTACCGCTCACAAGTAGACAACACAACACCCGATGTGTTCACTACGGCGGCAGCCGGTACGGTAGAAAACAGTAACAACTGTAACAACAAAAGCCCATGTTATATTCACTTGGCATCACAGGACGCCAAACGAGTACAAGTATACTGCAGAAAAGGAGGACCACCAACATACCTGTTGGTGTGTGTTGTTGTACACACATCCAGCACGACTCCAGACGGAGTGTATAGTGGAAGTTGGATGTAGCCCCGAGGCTAAAAAGACAACGAGAGTTCACAGTCACGTAGGAGGCCACAAAATAACAAGTGCAGGTAGAACGTGTAAACAGCAAGATGGATAACATACCTGCACAGAAGTGCAAAAGGACGCGTGTCTCAAATTGTTTGGAGACAGAAAAGCAGAACGCTTCTTTCCAACAAGAAGCATGTGCACGCACCAGCACAGCAGGAGTGAGAGACAAACGGCTCACACTCATACGAGCGTGGTTCAAATGAACAGACTAACGAGGTAGGTGGAGGTAGGCAGTGAGAGGTGGGCAGTGACAGCGTGGGAACGTCACGCCCATCCTGCCACACATGTAACAAAATGAAATGCATATAGCACTTTAAACAACCATAACGTAATGTCTATGCTGCTGGTATTTGCACTGTACTGTCTTCTTGTTGCCTTGTATGTATGTTATCTGTATACTGTATGTTGAACATGAACCGAGACAAATTCCTATCAGTAACTTGTTGACATGCCAATAAAGTTCTTGAATCTTAATCGGTGCGATTACTTACTTAGACTTAGACTTAGTTCCTCCCGTTCCAAATGGAACACTGGGCGCCGAGGCTCCTCCATTTGCTCCGGTCTCTGGCGACCCTTCTTGCTCCATGCCAGCTGACACCCATCTCTCTGCAGTCCTCCTTGGCTGTCTGTCTCCACATCTTCTTCGGCCTCCCTCTCTTCCTCTTTCCACCTTCTGGCATCCAGTCCATCGCCACGCTTGTCGGTCTCTCTCTCGGCAGTCGGAGTACGTGTCCAGTCATTCTCCTTCTCCTTTCAGAGACAATGTCTGACAGTGCAGCTACTCCTGCCCTCCTCATCACCTCGTTGGTGATGTGGTCTCTCCATGAGATCTTTAATATGGACCTGAGACAGCGTCGGTGGAAGACATCCAGCTTGTTGGTGATGCTGGCTGTCTTCACCCATGTCTCACAGGCGTAAGTCACCGTTGGGATGACCACTGACATATAGGGGCACAGCTTGGAGGCCGTAGTGATGGTCTTGGACAGCCAGATGTTTCAGAGCCGTTGGAACACTCCCGCAGCTTTGACAATTCTCTTGTTGACATCTTTCTCCACGTCTCCTGTGCTTGAGATGTTACTTCCAAGATAGGTGAAGTTGTCCACATATTCTATGTCGTGTTCGCCTAGAGTGAGTGGTGGGAGGTGTAGGACTTGTCCAACTGCCATAGCCTTGGTCTTTCCGTGGCTTATCCGTAAACCCACTTTTTCCCCGTGCTCTTGGAGGTTGTTGGTCAACTCTTGAAGTGTGAGCTGACTATGGCTAACAAGAGCTAAGTCATCTGCAAAGTCCAGATCAGTGAGTCTGCCCCCTCCCCACTTGATGCCAAGATTTGTCCCAGTGATGGACTTCTTCATCACAAAGTCAATGACAATGATAAAGAGTAGTGGTGACAGGATGCAACCCTGCCTCACACCAGTCACAATGTCAAAGTCCTTGGTTGTGGCATTGTTCGTTTTGACACTACATGTGGAGTTGTGGTACAGGGACCTGAAGATGTTTATGTACTTCAGTGGTACACCATACAGCCATAGGCGGATTTTGAAATGAAGGGCCCCTGGGCCACCATCAGCCAAAGGGCCCCCCTACACCGGAGGATTTTTCTGCCCGGCGCGGTGGCATGATGGTTTAGGACTTTTGGGGCTATTTTAGTGACACAAAATTAGTAAATCCATTGTTAATAAGGACCGTGTGCACCAGTATTATTCACTTTTACCACTTTTGGGTGGGCCCTGAGCTTGAGCCTCTTTGCGATCACGCGGACTCTCAAGCTCATGGGCCCCCCTAGCTCAGGGGCCCCTGGGCCTGGGCCCAACGTGCCCTTTGGATAATCCTTCCCTGCATACAGCTGGATAATACGCCACAGTGATCCCGGTGGATGCTGTCAAACGCCTTCTTAAAGTCGATGTAATTAATCATGAGGGGTGTCTGATGTTCTTGGGACTGTTCTATAATGTTCCGGAGAGTGAAGATTTGCTCAGAGCAGGACCTTCTCTTCCTGAAGCCGACTTGCTCTTCCCTTAAGGTGTTATCAACCTCATCTTTAAGGCGCTGGAGCAGAACACTGCAAAATACCTTGTCAGGGATAGACAGCAATGTGATTCCCCGCCAGTTGTTGCAGTCCCCGAGGTTTCCCTTCTTAGGCCACTCCTCCAGTCGGCTGGAACTTCTTCAGTATGCCAAATGCTATTGAACAAGCGTGTGAGGCTCTCCACGATGACCTCCTGACTGTTACTTCATCCAGTCCTGGTGCCTTGTTGTTTTTGAGGCTCTTGTTTGCTTTGGCAACCTCCGTCCTGGCTATCTCTCCGGAAGCAACATTTAGAGGTGAAGCTGGTGTTTCCTGCTCGAAACTGAAGAGCGTGGGCGGTGTTGGCTGATTAAGAACCTCCTTGAAGTGTTCCACCCATCTTGCCTCCTGCTCTTCGTCGCTCAGGAGTGCCCTGCCATCCTTGCTCTTGACTGGCATGCCAGAGCTGCTCCTGGAGCTGGTTAGCTCCCGCACAATCCTGTATAGTGTTTTCATGTTGTTTCTTCTCTGCTGCCTCCTGTGCCTCTTTCGCTTTTTCCTCAAGCCACTTCCTTTTGTCCTTTCTGCAACTCTTCTTCACCTCCCTGTCCAGGCGCCTGGGATTATTAGAATGTCTAGAACATGTATATCCATTATATTAAAAGATATCCCCCCCAAAAAAACATTTAATTTATTTTAATTATTAATTGATTAATTGATTGATGATTAATTAATTGCTTTTTTAATAGATCATTTTAATAGATACAACCTAGTAGTAAGTTTGAAAACCGTTTTTTTTTTTTTTCTTCTTTTTTTTTTCTTTTTTTCCCCCCCAAGTAGAAATAAGTCCGGGCCTTGGAGGGTTAGAGGTGAGAATTGGAGTTATTTACTTGGAGTCCATAGAGTCCCAATGTTAGATAACTATCATTTCACTACATGGAGTCCATAGACTCTCAGTGTCAAAGATAACTTCATCATTTCACTACATAGAGTCTATAGACTCTCAGTGTTAAAGATGACTTTATCATTTCTCAGCCTCACATCAACGTTCTGGAGAGCCACTGAAAGGATAGTCTATGTAGTTGTGTAGCAAAATCCAGCTTACAGAATATTTCGTGAAGATTCTTGTAAACCATATTTTTTCTGTTCTATGGACCCTAAAGGACACAAAAAAAGCGGTTTACATTTTTTCCCCCCACCCTAACATTATTTTATCACCATGGCAACATGGCGTTGTGTATCAATCTGTCTGTATTACTGTCAACATCATTTCTCCAAATCTGCCAGCCCAATTTATACCAAATTTGGTCCAGGGGTGTATAATATGCTCTAGAAGACCCCATAAAAATGTCACCATGATCGGCCCATAGGTGGCGCTACAGTACCAAATTAAAAATTATAAATCGCGATTATTCACAAACTAATTGTCTAATTCAAATGAAAATTGCTGGGTTTTTGCACAATGTGCTGAGACACAAGCCCTGCAAATTTGACCACAATCCACCAATGGGTGGCGCTACAGTAACCCATTTAGGAAGCAGATGCATGGTCTTCACATATTAATACAGTGATTTTCATGTAATTGCAATGTGATTCTTGTCACATTTAAGTAAATTTTAAAGCTCTGGGGGAGAAAGAGGCAATAGCCTTGGAATATTTTACACTAAATAAGACCACGCCCCATACCCCGCATCGAGGGACGTGGTGGTGGCATAGTCATAATACACAAACAACACATCAAATCAAAATCAGTCCAGTTCATTTTCCTGTTCCCTTCTCATTTGAACATTTCACCTTCAAACTGTCTGGCCCTAAACCATTGGTCGCAGCAGTCATAGACTGCCCAAACCTGCCCATCCATCTTCATCTACTTATCCTAGTTCGGGCCACGGGGGCAACAACTCCACCAGAGAGCTCCAGACTTCCCTCTCCCGAGCAACCGGGCGACCTCCTCCTGGGGGATCCTGAGGCGATCCAAGGCCAGAGAGTCAATGTAATCCCTCCATCTGGTTCTTGGTCTGCCCCGGGGTCTCCTCCCAGTGGGACGTGCCTCGAGGACCTTCCTAGGGAGTTGCTCAAGAGGCATCCTGATCCTAACCAGATGCCCAAACCACCTCAGCTGGCTCCTTTCCAGGCGAAGAGGCTCTCCCGAGTGACTGAACTTGTCACTCTATCTCTAAGGGAGATGCCAGCCACCCGCTGGAGAAAACTCTTTTCAACCTCTTGTAATCATGACCTTGTTCTTTCGGTCATGACCCACACTTCATGACCATAAGTGAGGGTAGGGATGAAGATAGCTCGGTAGACAGAGAGCTTTGCATTCTGGCTCAGCTCTCTTTTTGTCACAACAGTGTGGTATAGTGACTGCAATACCGCCCCTGCTCCTCCGATTCTCCGGCTGATCTCCCTCTCCATCCTCCCCTCACTCGTGAACAAGACCCCGAGATGCTTAAACTCCTTCACCTGGGGTAATGCCTCATTCCTGGACTGTACAATCCACCGGTTCCCCTATCAATTTTCTGTATTTCTCACACTGCTCACTGAGATGCATATCTCTGTCTGGAGATGTCAATATCCACGTGGACTCACCTGACTTCAAAGCGCCACTGAATTCCTTGACATTTTAAACGTTATCAATCTTACTCAGCACGTCCGTTTTCCCACCCACAGAAGGACACACTGTGGATCTCATCTGTACTACAGGAATAACCACTCATAATGTCACCAGCATGGACCTTGGCTCCACCATCTTGGACCACCTAGCCATCATCATGGACATTGACACCCCCACTCCCCTCAACAATGAAAAACGCTCCATAACTTTCCGGAACCTCAAATCTATTAACCCCTCCTCCATGTCCTCATTATTGTCCTACACCATATCTGACCCTAGTCCACCCACCCCAAACACTAAATTGGTCAATGTTTACAATGACACACTCTCAACCTGTCTCAATGACCAAGCACGTCTCCTACACCCACTCAGCCCCCTGGTACACGGATCATCTACATCAACTAAAAAAACAGGGTCGTCAACTGGAACGGCTTGTCAAGAAAACAAGTTCATTCCAAGGCTTACAAACCGCATCTGGAACAATACAAAAATGCTCTCAACAGTGCATGCACCTCGATAGCTCAAAATGTGGAGAGCCAAATTTGAACAGGCTATAATAGCCAAACCCAAAATGTAATCAGAGTAAAACTTTTTTAGTTGTCCCACTACTCATCTGTTATTCAGTCCGGCAGCAACTACTCAATCCTTTAATGCAATAACTGCATCCAACCTCTCCTCCATAACCTCTGGCATGAAAACCCCCACCTGTATCCTTGACCCGATACCCATCACCTTGGTCATTGCCAGTCTTCCTGTTCTCTCATTGCCAGTCTTCCTGTTCTCTCTCCACTTATCACCAATATCATAAACCTCCCTTTCCACTGGCCAGCTCCCCCTGCTCTCATCTTGCCACTTTTACCCCAATATTGGGAAAAATATTGGGCAACTACTGAGTAGTACTGACCCATCTCCAACCTTCCTTTCCTCTCCAAAATCCTGGAACACACTGTTGCCTCTCAGCTCAAGTTTCACATAGACTCCAATAACCTCTACGAAACACTTCAATCTGTTTTCCATTCCCTAGCACAGAAACCATTCTCACAAAAGTCACCAACAATATCCTCCTCTCTGCTGATTCCGTTCACCTCTCCATCCTCGTCCTCCTCAACCTCAGTGCCGCTTGTGACACCATCAGTCACTACATTCTCATCACCTGTCTCCAATCTTCCATTGATTCAACAGGAACTGCTCTTTCTTGGTTCAAATCCTACCTCTCTGATCGACAACAATTCATCTCTGTCAAGAACTGCAACTCCTCCACTACCCCTGTTACCCATGGTGTCCCCACGGCTCTGTTTTTGGTCCCCTGCTCTTCATCTTAAACATCCTCCCACACTGCCAGATCCTCCATCACCATGGACCTCAGTTCCACTCATTTGCCGATGACACACAGTTGTATTTCCCCACCAAAGCCATCACTCCAACCAACCAATAACTGCAATAAATCAGAAATCATCATCACTGGTCCCAACTCCCTCACCAGTTCTATGCAGGATTTTTCACTCAGCATTGATTTACTTTCCACCCACATCTGCAACCTTGGCATCTTTTTTGACCCACCCTCTCATTCCTTCCCCATGTCAACCATGTCACCAAAACTGCCTTCTTCCACCTCAAGAACATTGCTCGTCTCCGACCCTTCTTGTCATTTTCTGCAGCTGAAACTCTCATGCACGCCTTCATCTCATCACGCCTTGATTATTGCAAGAGTATCCTCCACAGCACCACCTCCAAAGTCCTCAATAAACTACAATATATCCAGAGATCATATCACACCTGTTCTCTGTGACCTTCACTGGCTACCAGTCAAACAAAGAATCCACTTCAACACTCCTGGCCCCATATAAAGCACTGATCAACCTGACTCCCCTCAATTAAGTTGCTTCTTTTTATTTTACCTCTGTAGTCACCCCCCATGCAATGTGTCTTTGGGTACTCAAAAAAGCGCTATATAAGTTTCTCCTACACCCACTCAGATTATTATTATTAATAATAGACGGTGGGGGGTAGTATTATTAATGTCCAATTATCGTGGATGCAATTTCTTTTTGTCAAAAGAGAAAGTCAAGTTATTTTTTTTTCCATTTGAAACAAAACACTGTCTGCGCGCGATTATTTAAGGTTTTTGTAGCGAATTGGTCATTTTAAATATGTTATTGTAGCGCCACCTATTGGTGGATAGTGGTCAAATTTGCAGGGCTTGTGTCTCAGACCATTGTGCAAGAACCCAGCAATTTTCATTGAAATTAGACAAATTGTTTGTGAATAATCACGATTTTTGGTTTTGAATTTGGTACTGTAGCGCCACCTATGGGCCGATCATGGTGAAATTTTTATGGAGTGTTGTTGAGCACATTATACACCTCTGGACCAAATTTGGTGTAAATCGGGCAGGCAGATTTGGAGAAATGTTGACAGAAATACAGACAGATTGATACACAACGCCATGTTGCCATGGTGATAAAATAATGTTAGGGTGGAGGGAAAAAATGTAAACCGCTTTTTTTGTGTCCTTTAGGGTCCATAGAACAGAAAAAATATGGTTTACAAGAATCTTCACGAAATATTCTGTAAAGTACACAATGACGTGGACTAGGAATCCTCGGCCGCAACGGCCGGTCGCAGTCGCAACCGTTAGCAGTTATGAAACCGTTGCGACAGCCGCCGTGGTCGCAAACGTTTTGCATAACCGTTGTGACTGTCATGTAAAAAGGTTGTGGTTATAAAACCGTTGCGACAGCCACCGGGGTCGAGGATTGCTTTGGATTGATTTCTGGGGTTCTGGGAACCATGTTAGCATAGCATGTTAGCATGCTAGCTCCCAAACACAAAAATACACAGACTTGGTGAAGGACAGGGACAACGTGAAAATGTGTACAAATTGTGTTTCTATAGTCTAATAAATGTTTTTTTATAATAATATAAAGTGATAATGTTGTTGTGTTGACAGACCAACCACAGGTGGCGTTCGCTGCTCATTATTTGGGTTATGGATCTATAGGACCATTCAGTTCTCTGACCACTCTGGTGTATCAGAAAGTCTTCACTAACATCGGCAACGCCTACAATACATCTACAGGTAGGTGGAGATTAACTTAACACTATTAACTGTTTGATAGCCAGACACGTTAAGACCAGATTTTGTTTACATGAACAGGTAAAGGGGCATGAAACCCAAAAACACTTTTTCTTAGATTTTAATAATTATAAATTGCTTTCCTGTCCTAGAGAGCAGTGATATGGTACATTTTGCCCAGGGGCTTGTATTTCTAGGGCTTTGGGGCGTTTTGGGGCTGATTTTGGTGTATTTCCCTTTCACGGGTAAAAGGTTTTCTTTGGCGCCACTCATTACATATTAGCTCGCACTGAACGTCTGTGCGCCATGACATCATCAATCTAATTAATATTCATGAGGACCTCATGAATATAAATTGGGTTGGGCGGTCCCTGTCCTGTTCCTTGACTGACTCATGCACAGTGCTGGACATAACGCCGTTCAAATAAACGGCGTTGCGTAGTGCCGTTATTTTTTCAGCAACGGACTAATCTAACTAATTATTTTCCCCATATCTATAACGGCGTTGCCGTTGCTGACAGTCGAATACGGATCGTTACTATCATGAAGGAAGATAGCTAGAAGAAACGAGCACTTGACTTTCAGTTCGACTTGGGGTCGACTTGGGCTCCGCTGTGTAATGAAGCATGCGTGCACGCTGTTGCTGAGGAGCAGCAGCAGCAGCAGCAGCAGCAGCAGCAGCAGCAGCAGCAGCAGCAGCAGCAGCAGCAGCAGCAACGGACCACGATATAAGGAGCAGACGGACATTATTTTCAAACTCCGCTACCGTTTTGCCAACGCGACACGGAGAAGACGTGTGTGTGTGTGTGTGTGTGTGTGTGTGTGTGTGTGTGTGTGTGTGTGTGTGTGTGTGTGTGTGTGTGTGTGCGTGCGCGCGCACACACGCTGTAGTAGCGCGTTAATGTTCTTCTACACTTGCTACAGCAGCACCTGCTTTAATCTCTTCCACCCAAATGTACTGTAAAAGTGTTCTTACTAGAAAGTTGTCTGTAGTCTCTGATGCCCTCCATGCGTTTGTAACGTTGTCACGTAAAAAAGTGTGGTCCAGTATAAATCCTCAATTCCCCAACAAGAGTTACAGTATTCCATGGTAGCAGGTCCAAAACACGTGCGATAAAGGATAACATTTAAATAACTTTAGAGGGCTAAATACACGACGGCAGGAACAACAGCGTAGACTAAAGGGATTCTCAGGAAAAGCCATCTAATATCAGAAATGCGACATTGAGGCTGGGCGCTGTTCATGCAGCCTGAATAGGGACAAAGTGCCCCCGTGCTCAATAGGAGTCTATGTAGAGCAGCCGCCATTAGACCTTTCCATGGAAGTGAACGGAGATGTCGTAACTCTGTTTATACTCTACTGGTCGGGGAATGGGGTATTTTTTTTGCCTTGAGAACGCAAGGCATAGGCTACATTATGCATGGCTCTGCTTACCCACTGACCCATGAATAAGAGCATGCTGTGGCAGCTGTGCCTGACACAAACTGCATCAAGACTTATTACTAGTACACTAGTTAAGATTATTAATATTTGATAATAATGTGTCTGTGAGACAAAACAAAAGAGGGGAAAAATACTGTACCTTAACTATACCTAACCATAATGCCTAGTATTGCCTAGTGCCTACTAGTGCAGTAGTGCCTGCATGCCTACTTTAACTATAAACATATTGAACATATTGCTCTGAAAATTTCAAACTCTTTGACATACAACACCTTTTGGTTAAAGTAACGGAAATAGTTACTTTCTTGGTAATTAATTACTTTCATTTTAGAGTAACTGGGTAACTAACTCAGTTACTTTTTGGAAGAAGTAGTGAGTAACTATAACTAATTACTTTTTTAAAGTAACGGGACCAGCACTGCTCATGCACTAAAGGTGATAAATGTGAAATTTAAAAGACATTTCAAATGTATGTGCTTACATTTGTAATTACATAAAACTGTCAACGTTCCTTTACAACGACTGTGAGAAGTGAGAGTGGTTCAGAGATGTAGACAGAGTGGTGACAATAGCCTTAGAGTATAGACAGAGTTGTGACAACTCCGTTCACTTCATGGGACCAGTCCAAACAATGTATTTTAGGCAGCGTGACAGCAGTCACTGCTTAGAGTTTCTGACCCATCAATGTCAAATCTCTGACTTACAGCCACATAACCGTTAGCCCCTCCTCTCTTCCCTCTGCAGCTAGCGCAGAACAGAGCCAGACAGGCTGTTTGGAGACAAACGTTTGCTGTGCTAATGCAAGCCAAAATGCTTGCTTGTTTACTTTGCGAGAGAGGCAGAAAGAGAAAAAGAGAGAGAGAGATAGAGAGAGAGACAGAGCCTGCCTGCGTTGTCGTTCTGTGTGTGTGGTGAAAGAGGGAAGGAGCCTTGGAGGCACACGGTGGTTCAGGCAGTGGCAGCCTGGCCGTCTCTTTGGGGGTCTTACACCCGGGAAGAGAGACACTGCTCCCCCTTGGATAGGTTTCGCCACACCTGGTTTATAATATATGCTCATTTTTAGCAGTAAATACGAGATGAACTTCACAAATCCGTGTTGTTTTCACCTCTGCAACAGCTAGTTTACATATTTGTTCTGAAAAGTCGCATTTCCGAGGCGGACAGCCAGCACGTGTCTGGGCAAGGGGGGGGGGGGGGGGGGGGGGGGGGGTGGGAGAGAAGCTACCACTGGAAGAAGCTACCACTGGATAACGTTGGATAACTCTATTGACAACCGGGTTATAAAACAATGTCATTTTTATCAGTAAATATGACGTGAATTTTTGGAATCTGTGGTTTCACCTGTGATGACTGGATTTCACTTCCGTTTTCAAAAGTCGCATTTCCAGCTTTCCAAGCCAGATATAGAAATTAATATGCATGTTCAACTCCGCCCAAATCAAGGGGGGGGGGTTCATTACCATTTAAACATCTGAATTACTTGATTCTCAAGAATCTACACAATTAGAAAATGTAGAATAGTTGTTATTTTAGCGTTTTTCCAGTTTATCTCTCCTAAATTGTGAACAAAAAATTCAAAGTCTTTCAAGCTTTTGGGTCCGAGAGATTAAACTCAACATCTGATGGTCCATGGCTAAAATGTTAAATAAATGGTGGTCCGTGGCAAAAATGCTAATAAATAGTCTGTTCACTATACACTAATTTACACTAATTCATTCACATAATGTTGATAATGGGATTCATAACCTTTCAACTGTGTGTGTGTGTGTCTTACAGGATATTTTTGTGCTCCTTTTAGAGGGATTTATTACTTCCGGTTCACTGCAGCTACCCTGGGATCACCACAGTGGATGGACATCTGCATGTATAAAAATGATCAGCTACTCATTTATAACTATGGACAAAATAATCATGGTCACTTTGAATACATGTCTAATGCAGTGATAGTGCAGATGGAGCAGGGAGACACAGTGGACATGAGGGTACCTGGTATTAGTGGCTACAAGCTCTATGATGACCCAAGCAATCACAACACATTCAGTGGTTTCCTGCTCTATGCTCTGTAACTGATAGAAACTACACTACATTTACTGCTCTGTAACTGATAGAAACTACACTACATTTACTGTTCTGTAACTGATAGAAACTACACTACATTTACTGCTCTGTAACTGATAGAAACTACACTACATTTACTGCTCTGTAACTGATAGAAACTACACTACATTTACTGCTCTGTAACTGATAGAAACTACACTACATTTACTGCTCTGTAACTGATAGAAACTACACTACATTTACTGCTCTGTAACTGATAGAAACTACACTACATTTACTGCTCTGTAACTGATAGAAACTACACTACATTTACTGATAGAAACTACACTACATTTACTGATAGAAACTACACTACATTTACTGCTCTGTAACTGATAGAAACTACACTACATTTACTGATAGAAACTACACTACATTTACTGATAGAAACTACACTACATTTACTGCTCTGTAACTGATAGAAACTACACTACATTTACTGCTCTGTAACTGATAGAAACTACACTACATTTACTGCTCTGTAACTGATAGAAACTACACTACATTTACTGCTCTGTAACTGATAGAAACTACACTACATTTACTGCTCTGTACTGTAACTGATAGAAACTACACTACATTTACTGCTCTGTAACTGATAGAAACTACACTACATTTACTGTTCTGTAACTGATAGAAACTACACTACATTTACTGCTCTGTAACTGATAGAAACTACACTACATTTACTGCTCTGTAACTGATAGAAACTACACTACATTTACTGCTCTGTAACTGATAGAAACTACACTACATTTACTGCTCTGTAACTGATAGAAACTACACTACATTTACTGCTCTGTAACTGATAGAAACTACACTACATTTACTGATAGAAACTACACTACATTTACTGCTCTGTAACTGATAGAAACTACACTACATTTACTGTTCTGTAACTGATAGAAACTACACTACATTTACTGCTCTGTAACTGATAGAAACTACACTACATTTACTGCTCTGTAACTGATAGAAACTACACTACATTTACTGCTCTGTAACTGATAGAAACTACACTACATTTACTGCTCATGTTCTTTAGTCTAATTTACAGATACTTTTACTTTGACTACTAATACTTCATACTAAAGTGCGGTCGGCAGAGATCAAAGCAAGTCAATATGAGTCAATATAGCAAATAATAATAATAAGAAGAAAAATAACTCGCTTCTAATTACTATTCATACATAGCAGATCCACAAGAGCTGTTGTGAGCTTGTAGGTCTGATACATGTCAACGAAAATCATAATTAAATTCTATGTGAATGAAAATCATAATTAAATTAATACCTGGGAGCAAAACAGATGAAGTTTTAATTCATTTAGCGCCAACTCTGCCATCTAGTGGTTGAAAAGAAACTCACAGATGGCCAGACGTTCACAGCGTTAAGAGCGTCTTAATTTGAAAAGCTGTTCTAGCAGGAAGTAAAAACAACGCTGTGTAACATGTTTTACCAGGAAACAGAGTCAAGTTAAAAAGAAACCTCAGGTAACATGTCCCGAAAATGTGATTTAAATTCACCCAAACATCAGAATCATGTTTATTAATCTGCATAATAACTAGCCGAGCATTAAAGGCCTCAGACATTCAGAACACATGTTCTGTCTCTTGCCTGTGTTTAATGGCTGCCACAATGCAATAAGCCCTTCACTAAGCCCCTCCCCAATCCGTCCTTGTCCAATAGACACGTCAGCAGCGAGGGGCATGGCAACAGTTGCTAAACTATTTGGATTGTCATTGGACAGTGGTTTTGGAAGTGGATTGTCATTGGACATTGGAGGCTAGGAGGAGAAGGTAGGAAGTAAGGAGATAAGAAAGACAAAAAAAACCATAAAACTCTGATTGGTGGGGAAAAGGGAACTTTTATGTGATCCTTTATCCTATTTTTATGTTATTGTGTAAAAGGTTATTGTCCACTGTGTTGTGTTATTGTGTATAAGGTTATTGTCCACTGTGTTGTGTTATTGCCAGGGGTGTTGAATGATTAAAAATTTTAATCAAATTAATCACACCTTTAAAATTAATTTAATCATGATTAATCACCATTCGGACTATTTCGGACAATATGGCATGTTTTCCTGTGTATTGTTGCGGAAATGAAAAGACAACCGGCTATTCAACTAAATTGTTCAAGAGTCCGCATTGCCAAAAACCCGAGGGGCCCGGGGTCCAGACTGCCACAGAAACTACTCTCCACCATGACATGTGTACACACACAGCCACATTTTTTAAAGTATTTCACTTTTAAAATGCTCCATTTATAAGAAAAGTGCAATGTGCATCTGGTCTTTCTAACATGCATCATATTTGAACCAAATCAAAATACACGTTTATAGTGCAGCTTATGAAAAAGTTGTTCATATCTGCACAACAGCAGCAAATCACAACATCTAAGGCACACTTATTGTGCTCTCTCTTTAATTCTCAAAAGGCTTGCAACAGGGGACAGGACTAGCCTACACACAGGCAACTAATGACAGTGATGGCACATCTTTGACTGGCCAGTGGCCATACAATAGGGCCCACCATGTTCATTTCATCAAGACAGACAAATACAAATATTCACTAATGCAAAGGTAAACAGGGAACAGGGAGGTAAACAGGGAAAGAAATAGGCTCTACCTCCTGCAGCCAGCATGCACTCGACTCTTCATCATCTCTGGGTGTTTTTTTTCTTCTTGACAATAATCCATGCAACAGTGGCGTCTCTTACCATCGGATTATTTTGCGACAGCATTGACTTGGTTACAGAGCAAATACGTCTGCCTGCGCTCCCTATGGAGTTTCAATTTAGCCATTATTTTTCGGTCCACTCGTTATTAAACTGGCGATTTTCTGAATCAACTTTTCTTCTCAGTTTCGATGGCGATGCGGTTAAACAAACGCCACAATAGTGGGAGTGATCCGAAAGAGCTGCTGTTTGTTTACATCTGACTTCACAAGTGCAGGAAGTGGAGCTCCTCTGATTCTCCGGTGGGAAGCACCACTACAAGACTAGTGGCAGACTAGCGACATTGAGGGGTCAGAGAACAGAGCGTGCGCTGCTATTCAGTTAGCTGTACTCATGCTCAGTGGAAATGAAGAGCAGCCGCCATTAGACCATTCCATGGAAGTGAACGGAGATGTGCTGAACATGTCAGGCCACCAGTTTAGTAGCCCTGATATACTCGCTCGAGCCCATAGACTCCAATGCATTCCGCAACTTTGTCCCTATTTGTTGTCCCCCTTTAATAGAGTCGCCAGCGAGTGGAATCACATCCGAGACAGAGCATGCGCACGCACGAGCGTGCGCGCGTGCGCACGCGCGTGCATGTGCGTTAATTGCGTTAAAAATTTTAACGCAAATAACGTAGAAATTTAATCAACGCCGTTAACGCGTTAAAAATCGACACCATTAGTTATTGCATAAGGTTATTGTCCACTGTGTTGTGTTATTGTGTATAAGGTTATTGTACACTGTGTTGTGTTATTGTGTATAAGGTTATTGTACACTGTGTTGTGTTATTGTATAATGGTTGATGGACAGAGAAGGTGGACCTCAGGCCTCTAGAAGTCTAAAGAGTTGAGCCGTCTATAATGGCTCTAATCCACCTTTCGCTACGGCACCCACCCTTCGCCTTTCTCCATCCTTTACTTGACTACCGTTGCTAACTATGTCAAGCTTTGGCTGGGAGAGAGCCTCCTCCGTTAACCAACGTGTCATCGCACTATTTATGGATGTTTTTATTATAAGTTCCTAGATCAAAAACATCGACAGCCCTATAATGCCATCCTTCATCCTGAATTCCAGTAGTGCCATAAAGTGTCCAAAACGGTTGTAGGAGGCAGTTTTCATTAGCTTTTCAAAGCCAAAGGAAACACTTTAGCTTAGCCCTGCCGCTGCAGCCAGCTGTTCTGTGTTGTGATGTTCTGTGCACCGTTTGCCGTAAATCCCATTGCCTAAGGGGGTGGTCCTGACTCGCGATAGGCTGTGAGTGGGTTCTGGTGACCTAGCAACACTCAATGCGCTGTCCCATTGGCCGTGTGCTCGTAACACGAGCCAATGGCTGCAGCTCTCGACGTCCCATAGGCCAGACAGAGTGTTCAGAGTGTTGCCATGTCGTATCGAAATAAGCTACTTTGGGCTTGTGTTTCATAGAAATGTAGGTCCTTTCAACAACAACAAAAACGTATATAGCATAATGTCATAAAGTTCATTATTTGCCATAATGTAATGAACATGAATAAAATCCATATGATTCGATTCATATATTTTAGATTCATCACACAACTGAACTAAATGAAGCCTTTTATTGTTTCAATATTGATGAGTATGGCTCTGACCTACAGATTATGACAAATTATGAACTTCATTCTTCACATTATGCTATCTTCTGAAAAGGACCTCTAAGTATAACCTTTGGTTTTGTGACATACTCTCCTGAAAAGGTTCACACCGTAGAAATGACATTAAACGCATAATCTGAAGTGTGACAAGTCGGTAAACCCCGCCCACCTGCCCCCACTTCCCTGGCAACTGTTTGATATATTATCGATGGTATCGGAACTATTAGGCTACTACTCATCTGGAAACAGCGAGATAGCGCGGTCCTTTATGGAGGAGACCCCTAACAACAGTTGCCAGGGAAGTGGGGGCAGGTGGGCGGGGTTTACCGACTTGTCACACTTCAGATTATGCGTTTAATGTCATTTCTACGGTGTGAACCTTTTCAGGAGAGTATGTCACAAAACCAAAGGTTATACTTAGAGGTCCTTTTCAGAAGATAGCATAATGTGAAGAATGAAGTTCATAATTTGTCATAATCTGTAGGTCAGAGCCATACTCATCAATATTGAAACAATAAAAGGCTTCATATAGTTCAGTTGTGTGATGAATCTAAAATATATGAATCGAATCATATGGATTTTATTCATGTTCATTACATTATGGCAAATAATGAACTTTATGACATTATGCTATATACGTTTTTGTTGTTGTTGAAAGGACCTACATTTCTATGAAACACAAGCCCAAAGTAGCTTATTTCGATACGACATGGCAACACTCTGAACACTCTGTCTGGCCTATGGGACGTCGAGAGCTGCAGCCATTGGTCGTGTTACGAGCACACGGCCAATGGGACAGCGCATTGAGTGTTGCTAGGTCACCAGAACCCACTCACAGCCTATCGCGAGTCAGGACCACCCCCTTAGGCAATGGGATTTACGGCAAACGGTGCACAGAACATCACAACACAGAACAGCTGGCTGCAGCGGCAGGGCTAAGCTAAAGTGTTTCCTTTGGCTTTGAAAAGCTAATGAAAACTGCCTCCTACAACCGTTTTGGACACTTTATGGCACTACTGGAATTCAGGATGAAGGATGGCATTATAGGGCTGTCGATGTTTTTGATCTAGGAACTTATAATAAAAACATCCATAAATAGTGCGATGACACGTTGGTTAACGGAGGAGGCTCTCTCCCAGCCAAAGCTTGACATAGTTAGCAACGGTAGTCAAGTAAAGGATGGAGAAAGGCGAAGGGTGGGTGCCGTAGCGAAAGGTGGATTGTAGCCTGGATGAAGCCAGACTAAATCAGCTCTATAATGGCTCCAATTATAGCCTGGATGAAGCCAGACTAAATCAGATCTATAATGGCTCCAATTATAGCCTGTATGAAGCCAGACTAAATCAGCTCTACAATGACTCTAATTGAAGCCAGACTAAATCAGCTCTATAATGGCTCTAATTGTAAACTGGATGAAGCCAGACTAAATCAGCTCTATAATGACTCTAATTGAAGCCAGACTAAATCAGCTCTATAATGGCTCTAATTGTAGCCTGGATGAAGCCAGACTAAATCAGCTCTATAATGGCTCTAATTGTAGCCTGGATGAAGCCAGACTAAATCAGCTCTATAATGGCTCTAATTGTAGCCTGGATGAAGCCAGACTAAATCAGCTCTATAATGGCTCTAATTGTAGCCTGGATGAAGCCAGACTAAATCAGCTCTATAATGGCTCTAATTGTAGCCTGGATGAAGCCAGACTAAATCAGCTCTATAATGGCTCTAATTGTAGCCTGGATAAAGCTGAATCAGCTCTATAATGGCTCTAATTGTAGCCTGGATGAAGACAGACTAAATCAGCTCTATAATGTCTCTAATTGTAGCCTGGGTGAAGCCAGACTAAATCAGCTCTATAATGTCTCTAATTGTAGCCTGGATGAAGCCAGACTAAATCAGTTGTTGGCAAAAAATAGCCTGTCATCAGCAGATTTGTCTGGAAGAGAAATAGGTGTACAATAGAGCTCTTCCAGAGCAATTTGTTGACAGGCAATTTTTTGACAAGTGATTCTGTCTGGATTTATCCATCCAAGGGCAGATCTAGGCATGGGCATGGGGGGGCAATGCACCCCCAAATGCCCAGTCTGCCCCACCAAACACGATGCCATGCAAAACAACCCCACATGTTTCAAATTAAAGTTCTTATATTTTGAAACACTACTACTGCTACTAACTAACTACAGCTGTGCCACCACTAAACCAACAGCATTTCATCATTGAATACGGAAAACTCTCTGAGTCATACCTTTAGCTTTATGCATGCTGCGTGTCTGTTGCAACTTCAACAACACCTGATATTATTGATGCTTTACTTGACTAATAAAAGTCCTGTAACTGAAAATGGTATGGGGGCGGCTTCATCGCCAAACACCAAACGCGGCTTTGCGCCACGGGAGATGAAGCCGCACCCATACCATTTTTTCCTGCCCCCCCTTCCCCTAATTTGGACATGTTACATCCGCCCCTGGGCTAGTGTAATTGAGGTGTACTGTAGTTAAATTCTGGTAGTCTGGCTAGGAGGAGGTTTCTGGTGAAATGGTGAAAATGGCAAGATGTTCATTAACTGAAATTGTTCTACTAGTTATCTGTTTGTTTTCATGAGTTTGATTCATTATACTATTTATCAGGTATAATTTTTTATATTATTATAAATGTATCAGGTTTGGTACTGAGGAAAACCTTCTCTTCCAACACACATGTTTAATTGTCCTTATATAGACATTTTGATTCATGTGATTATTATTTTTTATGTTTTTTGATGTAATGAACCAATGAATTATGCAAAAATAATGTTAAGGACAATGTTAATCTAAACCTTCTTTCTTTGATTACTTTCTGTAAAACTGCAAAACTCTTGTTGATGTTTCTGTAAAAATCTTAAATAAATCAATAACTAAATCAATATAATGCGTGTTATGTCTCACAGTTCTTTCTCTGTGCAGATCAATGTTGGTGAGTTTAATGTTTAATACAAGCAGATCAATGTTGGTGAGTTTAATGTTGTTTAATACAAGCAGATCAATGTTGGTGAGTTTAATGTTGTTTAATACAAGCAGATCAATGTTGGTGAGTTTAATGTTGTTTAATACAAGCAGATCAATGTTAGTGAGTTTAATGTTGTTTAATACAAGCAGATCAATGTTGGTGTAGTTTAATGTTGTTTAATACAAGCAGATCAATGTTGGTGAGTTTAATGTTGTTTAATACAAGCAGATTAATGTTGGTGAGTTTAATGTTGTTTAATACAACAGTACAATGATTCTGAATTAAATGTTGTTTTTGGGCCCCTGGGCCGCTGCCAGCCAAAGGCCCCCCCTACACCGGATCATTTTTCTCCCCATTGTGGCCCAGGGGTCCTGAGCTAGGACGGGTCCTGAGCTAGGACGGGTCCTGAGATAATATATATAGAGAGATCAGGTCAGATAATAAATATATCAGCAACATTATGAAAACTGCCAACGAAATATAGGCTAATCATCCAGGTGAAAATCAGCCATGTTCAGTGTTCTAGGGTTAAAGTATTTCACAGTTACAACTAAACCATGATGTACTATTATTACTATTATTACTAGAAAACCATCTAAACTGAAGGGATTTAAGATGATAAAAGCTGGACTGTTGTCTGAGTCCGATGCATTCTGACTGCTTGCTCTGCACGTACCATAAAAGACCACTAGAGGGAGCCATGGTACAGTGTAATACAGTACAACAGTTACACTTTGATATCAAAGTTCACTAAATCATTTTAAATGAGAATTTCACCCCAGAAAGCTTTCTTACTTTTATTCAAAGTTCATTTAGAGAGGCAAGAAACAAAACCAGTCAAACCCACAACACATTACACACAGACACTCATCCATTGTACTAACATTATATTCTATCTACTGGTACGATATTTAGGATATTGGATATTGTGTATCGGATATCGATCAAATCCCTTTGACATACATGGGATTTGGAGAATGTAATATCATTATTAATTAATCATGAATACATGTCTGCCTGCCTGCCTGCCTGCCTGCCTGCCTGCCTGCCTGCCTGCCCGCCCGCCCTCTACCTCTAACCTCAGTCGTTGCTCTACCTCTAACCTCAGTCGTTGTGTCAGGTGTGTTCTGTGAACAACAAACGTGACTCTGCCTTTTTTCAGATGAATAAATATAACCAGACCAACAAGGAACTCAAAACATTATACTCCGGGAAACGCTCACATAAAAAACAAGTACGGTAAAAAGATCCATCCTGTTGAACTTCATATATGAGCTGACAATCATGTTGGAATGCTGTCTGTGTGGATGAGTACATCATTAGTACGCACACACGCACACATTATGCAAAACACTGTCAGATTACTTTTTATACTTGATTACTTCACCTTAATTAGCAGCATGAAACCAGCTGTGCACACTGCAGCAGTGTAGTATTAAACTTAGAAAATAAAACTCACCAGAGATCACAAAGGTGTCAACACAAAACGGTGTTTTCTTCATCAGGAAACCAGACTTCACAACTTAAAAGCACTTTGTAGAACTGAAATGAAGTGATTTAGTTTGAGTTTGGTGTTTGTCTGTGTAGAAACAGTGTTTTGTTCTGTTGTGTCCTGCTCATCTGCTGTTCTCTCTCCTGCTCTCTTGCTCTCTGCATGGAATAGAGATACTAGTACTGACTAGCGCCCCCTACAGGAATATAGTATATCACTCACTTACTGGAATAACTCTTGTGGGTTACATAGATCAGTGGTTTTCAACCTTTTTGACTCCAAGGACCACCATTTATTCAGAATTTGAGCCACGGACCACCATTTGATTATATTTTCACACCAAAGAACTAAAATTAAAGAATTCTTTTGAATTTGTCCACAATTCCAGGCCGTAAAACAGTGTAAACTTTAAAACTTTAAAATTGAGTGGTGCTAATTCAGATGATGAAAACAGTGTAAACTTCTTAATTCTTAAAGCGCCGTTCTCGAGCTGCTCGTGGACCTCCCGTGGAGTCCCCTCCGCCAGTCACGCGGACGGCTCGTATCACGACGAGATGTAGATTTCATTCTTTAATCCAACTATTAGTCCCAGCGCATCGTCTGATGATGATCCCGTTGCTCGCTTTCATTTGGAACAGAATTGAGCGACAACTCTCTTTTTTTTGTCCCATTCACTCCCATTCAATCCAATGCATTCAAACGGCTCTCCTGTGTTTTCGCTCTGAATGGGGTTGTCGCACTGGTGAATCAACTAGCGCTACACGGCTCTTCCTGACTTGTGACCCGGATGTATATGGGCAGATCGCCAGATGATCGATTAGGCAAGACAACAGACACAGCATAACAGAAACAGCACATCCTGTTTAGGAGATCTGAGCTTCAAAATAAGGGCTTTTTTACCGATCGAACTGGTTTGAGCCGCGGCAATGGAGAGGAAACAAAGAAAATCCGATCGCGCTGAATGAGTTAATTAAGTGGTGCTAATTCAGATGATGAAAACAGTGTAAACTTCTTAATTAAGTGGTGCTAATTCAGATGATGAAAACAGTGTAAACTTCTTAATTAAGTGGTGCTAATTCAGATGATGAAAACAGTGTAAACTTCTTAATTAAGTGGTGCTAATTCAGATGATGAAAACAGTGTAAACTTCTTAATTAAGTGGTGCTAATTCAGATGATGAAAACAGTGTAAACTTCTTAATTAAGTGGTGCTAATTCAGATGATGAAAACAGTGTAAACTTCTTAATTAAGTGGTGCTAATTCAGATGATGAAAACAGTGTAAACTTCTTAATTAAGTGGTGCTAATTCAGATGATGAAAACAGTGTAAACTTCTTAATTAAGTGGTGCTAATTCAGATGATGAAAACAGTGTAAACTTCTTAATTAAGTGGTGCTAATTCAGATGATGAATATTTTAACTCTTGAGGGTGTAAAAATGAAACCAAATGGACCCGCAAGGGTCCATTTGGTTTCATTTTTACATTCTCAAGAGTTACATCTGGTTAACCAACTTTCCATCATTTAGCCTGGGGTCCTCAAGTGGTCTCAAGGACCACTGGTGGACCACCTGTTGAAAACCCCTGACATAGATCTTTGAAATTTGGGTTGTTTGCGTGCCAACGTGTTTGGTGGGTCAGTCAGGGCATGTAGGGGGGGCATTGCTCCCCCCATAGCCATGCCTAGATCCAGCCCTGATATTAAAGATAAGTATTTCATACAGCCTAACTTAAAAAAAATCTGATCTATCACTTTAAAGCAGTGGTTTTTAACCTTTTTGATACCAGGGACCACTATTTATTCAGCATTTGAGCCACGGAGGACCACCGTTTGATGACATTTTAGCCCCACAGACCCCAAAACTAAAGATTTATTTTGCTTTTGACCACAATTCCAGGCTGGATTTGGAAAAAACAAAACAAAACAAATTTTTACGTTCTCAAAGAGTTACATCTGGTTAACCAACTTTCCACCATTTAGCTGGGGACCATCTGGAACTCTCCCAAGGACCACTGGGGGTCCCTAGATCAAAATGACCATTAATCCTCTAGTTATGTAGACTTTGTCTTATTAAGATCATGAATATTTCAACTCTTTGAGAGTGTCAAAATGAAACCAAATGGACCCGCAAGGGTCCATTTGGTTTCATTTTGACGTTCTCAAGAGTTACATCTGGTTAACCAGCTTAGCTTAGCTAACAATTGTATATTTTGTAGATTTAATAATTAATTTCATTGTAGTTTTTTTTTTACATAATACAGTACAATTATTAAAAACAATGATATTACCTTAGATAAAGCAAATTAAATGCAAATAAATGGGACATTGCTTTACATTAAAGTAATGTCCAAATTATTTGCGTAAATGCCCTATATAAATGAAATATGCAATTTGCCTACAATAAGTCAAATGAATGGTATCTTTCAGACCATCCAGACTCGTTTCGCTGCTGTGCTGGATAACAATGATGCTCTTCTTGCTGCTGTCAGTTGTCCGAAGTTCAAACTGCGATGGCCCAGAGATGAAGGTCGGAGAGAGCGTGTGAAAGAGCTTCTGACTGCAGATATCGTAAAAATACACCTGATGATTAGACTGCTGAGAAGGAGCCTGCGTCCACATCCCAGAGCGCTGCTGAAATGGAGTCAGAGAAGGACAGCTACTCTGTAGAACAAGAAGTTGTGGATTATTTGAGGTCAGGGAACGATCCTGAGACACTGAACAAGTTCCTGGAATACCCCAACACCCCAACCCCTTCCAGTGCTCCTGTGGAGGTACGATGCTCACACCTAAAAGAAGCCATTTGAGCAGCTTGTGCTAATGAGGTACAATCACTGCTTCACAGTGAAGCAGTGATGCTCATTTCCAACTGTATGGCCATGCCTATCATGTTTGGGGCATGGCAGAGGTAAAAAAGTGGTCATATTTGCTTAAATGTTATGTTATTTCATTTAATGTTATTGTTTATTTAAATTAAGACGTACATGCTGTTGAAGAATTGTTGGTTAAGTTTAAAAAGTCACACAGGCTTGCTGCTTTATTTTGCACAGCAGCGGCACAAGCCATGGGGGAAGACGTTGGATGCACAGCCAGTCATAAAAAAGTGGTGGTGGCAAAAGCTAAACTGAAGCGCAAGAGGGGCCTGTTTTCTCCTCTTACAGTACACTTGCAACAGGTAAACAAACATACATACATACTGGTGGGAGTGGGTTGCTTGAAATCAAATGTCCCTTTGCCGCAAGGGACATGACAGTGGCCCAAGCAGTAGAAAATGTAAAAGACTTCTATAATGTAAAAGAGGGAGAGACATTCACCATTTCTAAATGTCACCCAAGTTACAGCCAGATTCAAGGCCAGCTGCTACTTAGTGGCCTAGAGTTCTGTGACTTTGTGCTCTACACTAGAAAAGATGTGTTTATTGATAGAGTGCACAGAGACACAGATTCATCAATAAAATGCTTCTCAGCCTGCACAAATTTCATGTTAGCCATTTCACTGCCAAGACATGAGATGTGTTACTGCCTGAGTATTGTTACTAATGTATACAACATCTGCTCCAGTTTAAGGTAGTGATGTCAGATGCAGGATTTTCGTTATTTATTATTTATTGATTTTTTAGTTCTGTTGAGACCAGAGTCAAATCTGAAAATGGCTAAAGTAGAGGGTCAAACCATTTCAGGCCAAATACCACCAAAATGGTGGTCTGACATCAACTACATTAATGACATGCATCTGCATTGAAGCACTGTTCTATGTTAGCACTTTATTTCTCAGCTGTCATTTAATTAAATCTTGACTGATCTTTTCCCCTCCTTTATTTGGGGTGTGTTTGTACGTGCAGTCTGGACTATTAGATATACAGTACTTACCAATTTCTGCTGTCAGTCTTCCTCTTTGGCAAACCAGTCTTGAACCCGGAATTTAATGTATTAGAAAATAGTTACAGGGTACACTTAAAAGGATCCCTGACTAATCGCACAAATAGGACTTAAAACACTATTGTTGCCTTCTACAACATATAACTAAACATACATATGCTAAAGAAAATATTGCTTTGATGCTGATAAAATTCAGAAAGTGTCATGTTGTTTCATATATTCCACACATGGACATACAACATCATGGACCTGCAACAGGAGCAGTAAAGATGAGGAGCGCAGAGAGCAGGAGCGTAAAAATGAAACCAAATGGACCCTTGCGGGTCCATTTGGTTTCATTTTTACGCTCTCAGGAGTTACATCTGGTTAACCAACTTAACTGGGGACCACCTGGAACATTCTCAAGGACCACTGGTGGTAAAAGAGTGAAACGTGCCAAAATGTTACCCTTACGGTGCCTCACCACTACCTATATGTTGTAACTCAAGAACCATAGTAGAACCGTAGTACAGTACAATATGTCCGTAATGACCAACTTTATATTAACGTTCAATACATTTATGGGCCTTAAAATCTTAAGGCAAGTTGTGAATGAAAAAGCACATTTTTTGGACAGACATCTTGGATTTTGGGGGCTGCCATGTTGGAATTTTGCAGGGTATGCAGTACTTTTAGAAATAGTGGGGTTTGAAGAGTGTGTGTACCATTTTTCATGCCAGTATCACAATTGATTGACTTAAGAATCATGCGATCAGTGGAAAGTTTTTATTGATTTATTTCCCCCCCATCACCATAGTTGCTGGTCGTATTGCAGTTGTTCATGTCGTAAACTGCGGAAGAGAGGCCTGTTTCCAAGGGCGTATCCAGGCCATGTCAGGTTGATTTCTGCCGTCACATTTATCATTGTAGGAAGGAAATCAGGAAGGAATCAGCTGTTTGCGATCGCTTGATATATGCCGTGTGGCTCTAAAACCCACGCTGGAATTTGGGGATGAATTTGCGCTCCTTTGATAAATGAGGGCCTTAGAGCTTGTTGCTAAAGACTGATCCAATCGTCTTTTTCTTTACTCGTTTTTTATTTTATCCCCGACTTGGTATTTTGTAGGATCCCTCCATGCAGGTACAGGAGCAGAGGTTGTCCGATCGTCACAATCTTTTAAAAAGAAAATATGATGGAACAAGCCGTCACTCGTGTACACATGCACGCACGCACGCACACACACTTGTGCGCGCGCACACACACACACACACACACACACACACACACACACACACACACACACACACACACACACACACACACACACACACACACAAAATGCAGGGAGGATGAAGCGAGAGTGATTTACTTTGGAAGTACACAGGAGAAAAGAGTGACATTATTTAGATGTAAACAGCCCAGCTTTTGGCATAAAAAACGACAACAATGCAGGTTGCAGGCTGGTTTGCTGTGATCGTGCTGGGGATCCGATTGTAACCTGTAGACAACAGCATTCCATGACCAATCACAATCATGTATGCAAATCGTGGAGTTGCTCTTCTCCACCCCCAAGAAACTTACCTTGCTACTTGCTACTTTGGCAAATAAATACACACATTTTATTTCACCAAATCATCTAACTGTTAAGATGAATAGCCAGATCTAAATTTCGAACTGTATTAATATAAAAAAAATAAATACAAAAAAGGGTAAAAAAAAAAAAAAAAGAAAAGCTCCCCAGAGAGACTTGTGCGACATGCAGCTCAAAGCTAGCCTGATTGTCAGACTCTGAGCCATGGCTCAAGAGTCTGACATTGGCCTCATTGTAACCAATTTACGAGGAGGCGGCCCTTGATTTTCCCTTGACCAATCACTGGAGATCAGCCAATCTGTCTTCCTGTGACGTTGTTTGCAGTCGACAACAACAGTTAACACTTAGTCAGTGCAGTGACTAACTGACTAGCAGTGCAGTTGGCGTCGGACATTTGCTACTAAATGCAGTATTAAAGAATGAAACTCTTGTTACAATGAAACTGAATGGATGTGTGCTGTTTTATGGGCAACTGTTCTGTTGTGGCAGTTAGATGATCCTCGGTGTTGATTGGCTATTTTTTAGACCCGCCTCCAACTCCTTCGCTCATTGGACGAGCCGTTTTTCCGGACGAGATAAATCGAAACTCTTCATCACAACATCAGACCACATAACCCAGTAGAGTGGGCGGGGCCCAATGGAGTAGATGGGGTCTGTGGGCTGAACCCAGGCTAGCTCAAAGCACCAGACCTGACCACATGTATTTTTTCATTGCTCCATTACTGCATTGGACTTTGGCCAGACGCCACTGTTCAGCTCATTGTCAAACTGCCTGTTTTTATACTCTCAGCAGTGACAATAAATTGAATCTGATCTGAATCCTGATTTTATTTTTGGCATCAGTACAGATACTGATAATTATTATTGGAAATTGACAGCTGAGAAAGGAAAAGATGTTATCTGTAACTTTGTTAATCACTGATCATAGCCATCATCATCATGTCTAACTGTGTGGTTCCAGAGCCACACTGACCTTCCATGGTAACACCTTCAGAGTCTCCCAATTATGAATGTATGGGAAGAGAGTTTCAGTGAAGGTGTGTGTGAAGGTATGTATGTGTGTGTTGGTATCAGGATCAGAGAAGGACAGCGTTCCTTTGTCCCAGTCCAGCTGGACTCTGATCCTCTTGGGGTTCTTCAGTGAGAGACTAGTGCAGGCTGCAGGTGCAGTGCAGGTGGCCGATGCAAAGCCTTTATAGAACTCTATATACCAACGTTGACCTCCTCCGAATCCTTTCCTCTGGGATGACTCTGCTAACAAACCCACTTTCCAGTTTGCACTGTCTCCAACCTCAACATCCCAGCTGTGAGTCCCGGAGTTAAAACCCTCAGAACCCGCCACAATATACCAGAAGTCAAACCTCTCTGGATTGTCAGGAACCTGCTCTCTCAATCCCGATCTCACACTGGTCAGATCATCAGACAAGATGAGGGCTGGATGGGCAGTGTTGGGATCCAGAATGACAGGAGTGTAGGAGACAATGTCCTTCATCTTGTCCCAGACTCTGAAGGCCAGGTTTCCCAGATGTTTGGCCTCGTCTATCAGTGCTCCTGAGACCGGCTGTGGATCCTGCGGTGTGAGCTTAAGTCTTCCCACTGTGGTCTTGTAGTTCTGCAGGAATGAGATGTGTTCAGCTCTCAGCTCCTTCTCGATGGTTGTGATTGTGTCTGAAATGGTTGATATGTTTTTGTTCAGACCCTCAATCTTCTCCTTCATCTTCTGACTCTTATGTTGCTCTTCCTCCCTCAGTGCAGTGATCCTGGCCTCCTCTTGATCATACAGAAACTGATGCATCTTCTTGAACTGTTCCTTCATTTGTGTCTCGGTGTGCCGGGCCCGAACGTTAATGTGTTGTGCCGTTTCGTCATAGTCTGTTTTAACGGCTTTGAAACTCTTCAGTTTCTCCTGTAAAGGCTTCAGGGATTTTTGGAATTGCTCCTTATGTTCCAGTGCAGCTTCATCGATGGGTTTGAAAATGTGGTTGGTGTGTCTTTTAGAATATCGACACACGGCACACACTGGCTGATGACATTCCAGACAGAACAGTTTGAGTTTCTCATCAGCGTGTTGATGGCAGAGAAGCTGCATCAGAGAAGCTCTCTGATGTCTCTCCTGTACGAAGGCCTCACACAGGTTCTTCAGAGCCCGGTTAAGAGGAGGATCAATTGATTGTCTCATCTTACAAAGTGGGCATTCCTTTATCACCTTATGTCTCCACCATTCCTCCAGACAAGCTTTACAGAAGCTGTGGCTACACGTCAGGAGAACAGGATCTTTAAAGATGCCATGACACACAGCACAGGAATAATCATCTTCTGGGCGAGATGCCATTTTGCCTGGGTGATATGGGTTGGAATCAACGTTGTGCTTTTCCAATCTCACTGTCTTAATCACTCTTGGTCATGCAAACAGTTGAAGTATCATCACTCTATATAGAGGCTGAGCATAAGTATGGTCTGATGTCACACACAAGACAAACCATTCCCAAGGGAACTGCAATTTGTGCAGGTGCCACTGTAGTGAACTGAATGGCAGAATAGAAAGATACAAAATCTGGGGTTTTCAGAGAGGTTCGGGATCCTGTGGGTCACCAGCAAAATAAAGCCATAAGCCTTTTACACTGGCAGCCAAATCTAGCCTGAATGTGGTCTGAATCCGATCTGTGTCTGTGTCCGACTTTTTTTTTTCTTTTTTTTTTCCTCGGTCACATCCAGAGGTAGTTTCACATCGTATATAAATTGGATCTGAACTGATCTGGCCTGGCCTAACCTGAAATGATTTTGGCCTAGAGGGGGCAGGGTGCCGTGAGATTTCCACGGCAGATGAGCAGATCTGATTTGATCTCACTAACGTGTCGTCATCCCCGGCCCCTCCCCCGCAGCTCCACTGCAGTGCTATGTCACATCATTTGCAGCAGAGCGGAGCAGCCAGGTCACATGACTATACAGAGCCTATTTGAGTCCTATCTGAGCATAACGCTCACTACTCCTACCGTATCGCGAGGCTTTGCTGGTCCCCCTCAAATCCCATTCATTTCATCGACTTCCGGCTTGAGATTGGACTGACAGAGCTCCTCCATGCTCCTCCAGCAGCGCTAGCGCCCTGGCGCACAGGAGTGAACGGAATATCCTAACTCTCCCACTAGAAGGCTCTGGTTACGTCCACCCTGAAAAGTTCACTCCCCCCTTCTAGGGCCACTGTGGGTAACAAATAAGTCCAGGCTTTCCATTTTCGCACAACACAGACGAAAATGAAAGCCTTAGTGTTGAGGCTAGAGCTGATCTGACTGCAGTCTGAATCACGACTGCATTAAGTGACCCAGCGTGATCCAAACCCTACCATGTGACAGTGAAACTGTCACATGCCACTGCCGCACTTGGGCGGCAGTGGCTCAGGGTAGAGTCACCGGATGGTAACCACAAGGTTGCCGGTTAGATCCCGGGCTCCCGCAGAGTTAGAGTCGAAGTGTCCTTGAGCAAGACACTGAACCCCTAGTTGCTCCTGATGTGCTAGTAGGTACCTTGTATGGTTTCCACTCATAGGCGTGCATACATAGACGTCAAGGGGGGTGGCCCTCTCTGGACCAACATGCCCTTTTTAAAAGAGCAAAGAGATGCTGAAATGCTGTTTTCTATGCGTTTTTAACCCCCCAGTTAAAAAGCCGGGCGCCACTCTGCCCTCCTGGTTACATTTGAGCACCTGCCCTTCAAACTCTCTGTGCATGCCAGTGTTTCCACTACCATAAGTACTGTACACAAATGTGTGTGTGAATGGGTGAATGTGATGCACAAGCTATGTAAAGCGCCGTGGATAAAGGTGCTATATAAATGCACCATTTACCATTTAGCAACTAAGTATTAGGGCTGCATGAAATAAGATTTTGGTCTCATCCCCATATGGCTCATTTTATATCCCAATACAAATCACGATACAGCACATTTTTTGTTTTGTAAATAGCATAAAATGCATAGTTTATATAAAATTGCCTTGTGGAAATGCAGCTTGAAATGATATTGGCCTCAACAAGTTATGTTACTAAATATTATTTATTTGATTTAGAAACCTTGTAAAACAACTATTTAATACATTTATTTATGTTTACATTTTACAACAGAAATTGTAAAATGTGAAGTGGTAGATGGTTCTAGACTGAAGTATTAGGCTCTACTCAACATACAACATACAGTAGTTTGAACTACTGAACTGCTCATTGGAGCCAGTTAGATATGCTGCAGCTGTTTCCCTGCAGACAGATGCTTGCTTCGTCCTGCAGACGGTCCAGAAATTTGATGTTGTCAACAAATCAGGAAAACAAAACCTCCTGGGGCTCAGGGAAGGCGGTGCTAATGTGGGGGGGGGGGGGGGGGGGGGGTGAGGCAGCGTTTATACACACGTTGACATGCGCCCCCTTCTTTTACATTATACGTTGTAGAACACGTTTTAGGAAACGCACCTGCCTAAACCTTTTGAAATGCTAATTTTAAAACAGCAGTTACGCGGCCGTGCCTTGCACTAACATTGTGCCAGGATAGTACTTTTTATGGCATATATTTAGCTCCATAGTGTATGACGCAGACGCACGCAGACACAGAGACACAGACACACGCAGACCCGCATGCAGACCCGCATGCAGACCCGCATGCAGGGGCGGATTGGCCATCTGGAGTACAGGGAGTTTTCCCGGTGGCCTGCGCCACCAAGTGGCCTGGACAAGATCCAAAATGCACTAGTGGCACTTCCAAAATGCACTAGAATGCGCTAGATGCTCGCCTGCCACAGACATGAAGGCTGAAGCGGAGGCTCTCAAGGAGCAGATCAGAGCCAGGGACGAGACGTGGACACACTGGAACAGTCCACAACAGAGAGTTTCCGTCTTGCCAAGGAGGATTTCGCAGACACCAAACGGTCGACAGAGGAAATTCTGCGCCTTGTGAAGGATGAGGTCACAGGCGTAAAGGCCAACGTGGCTCAGCTGAAGCGGACTTCAGAGAGCCTTCACCATGCGAAGGATGAGGTCATCAGAGGCCTGATCGAGCAGCAGAAGCAGATGCAGAAGATGAAGGAAAAAGTGAACCAGATGCAGAAGGAGATTGAGAGAATGAAGGACAAAGACAAGGCCACGGAGGCGGATCCGCAAAACCCGAGGGTGCAGATCAAACATATGCATTCTGTGGCCAGTCCGCGGCTGGTGAGCACCAGCAAGTGCCAAGCGGATTTCCGTTTCAACCCCGCCGACCCCCAGTCGGCCTCACTGAACACCCAGTGCGGCTGCATGGCACTCACCTTCCACGCCAAGGGAGTGAGCTTCAGCCTGTCCTCCCTCGACGAAGCGCTTCAGGTGGGAGACGCTCTGTACAGGGAGGCTACGAGGCTACGAGCGACGCTCTGTATAGGGAGGCTATGAGCTTGGCAAATACTTCTTGGCGGAGGAGCTGCCAAGGCAGGGCACGATCAGGAGGGAACGCTACCACGTACAGCAAGGGTCCCATGTACTGGGTACCCTGACAAGCCCCAACGTCTTGGGTTATCCGACTCTGACGCGGGCACTGCAAGCGATTGACGGCCCCTTGCGCGTGCAGCTCCTCGTCAGCCCTGAATTCATGGCAGTCTTCCGTGACGGGTCGGGGCGTTACGGCGTCTTCGACTCGGATGCCTTGGGGTGACATGAGCGGAAAAGCCATTCTGGTACTTTTCCAGGATCTGGCCGGTTTGCTACAGCACTTGTACAAGATTTTCTCATTTCTTCGCCCCGCCTTGCAGTTTGACTTTAAACGTGTGATATAACCAACGCACCAGCTACTGAACCAAACTGTCCCTCAGATGAACAGCTTGGAGGGTCCTGCTCCTCACAAACAGGGTCATAACCTTTTCCCAAAACACTCCCCCCCAAAATGTAAAGTTTCCATCACTAAACACAAAATGAAGTCATTTATGCAATATTTCAAAGAAAAAACTATTACCCTACGTTTTAACGGCGGGGTACAGTGGGCGATGGACAAGAAACGTCGCCCGATTCGGCCGAAAAGCTCAGCTTTATTTATCTCTCCGGCCGACGCCGGAACGTCGCCCGACGTTGCCCGTTCTGCTGCTTTCGCCTGAAGCGGCGGCTCCCAGAGAGAAATAATGGATGTCGGGCGACCGTCGCTTTATCATCGCCCGAGGTCCCCCGCCGTTAAAACGTAGGGTTACATTCCATACGTTACAAAACAAAATGTTTAAGAAGTATTGAAAAGACACGGACTCGGAGCTGGCCCACCTACAAGAGAGAAGTTGTTCTTGAGACAGAAACTCAGGAATTCTACATTGACCGTGGTGATTCCAGGTCAGGTAAACTGAACTGGCAGTGCAGCTGCATGGCACTCAGTTTCCTTGCTTTCCACGCAGAAGGAATGAGCTTCAACTCATCCTTGCTCGACGAGGTGCTTTGTGTGGGGGATACTCTCTATACGGAGGTCACAAAGCAGCAAAAATAGTATGTTTGATAAGGTGGGACTCGAGTTATTATAAGAGTTATAATATTCACCATCTGAATTAGTTCAATTCTACGCAACTAAGATCAAAAGAATGGTCATTTTGATCTGTATGTTGGACTGTTTGGTTTCTGAAATCCAGCCTGGACTAGCTTGTGGACAAAAGCAAAAGAAATCTTTAGTTTTGGGGTCTGTGTGGCGATTAGAATGAGTTAATTTTGTTAATCGCGTTAGTGTTTCTGTGATTAATTAATCTCAATTAATCAGTTAAAGTCCCAGCCCTAATGTTTGAACATTTGTTCGCTGCAGATTTGCCAGAACAGGTTAGCACTCGGAGCAACATTTGTTCACAAATGAGGAACATGTAATTGATACCCTGATGTCTAATCCCCATGCCCCCGAAGATATGGAGACTCTAGAGGAGACACTGAAGTCTTGAACGCTGCCCCTGCGTACCTCATAGCAAATCCTGAGTATGTCGCAATCTTCCGTGACATTTCAGATTGGTATGGCCTGTTTGATCCTCACTCAAGATCTGCGACTGGTTTGCCGATGCAAATGGGAAGGAGCTAGGAAAATCCATTCTAATGCCTTTCCCAGATGTGCATGGTTTGATCCTCCTCTTGGAGGAGCTTTTCCCTTCCAGACAGTTTTTATTATGCCTGTGCCCCTTTTATGCCCTTATATGGAGTTATTTTCTCAGTATGCCCAAATATGGAGTACATGCAGATGTCAGAACGGGTCAGCTCCATATATGGAGATGTCTAGAGCATGAACAGGAGCCCTGCCCAGAGCCAAGTAGAGACTTTTGTTAGCCTGGTTAACAAAGTCAGACCAAATCAGCTGTTTGCAAAAATGGCTTCTCTGCCGGCCGGAGCTTGGCGAGGAAGGTGAAGAGGTGAAGAGAGCCGTGAGGCGAAGGAAACCACGGCAGGTTAACGCCCGTCCCAAGGGAGCAGCTGGGAAGCTGCCTGCAATTGAGTTGGAGAAGGTCCTTCCCGACTTCATGAGAAGCACTACTTCAACGACGAGGAAATGTGGCACTACGGCGGAGTGGTCTCTCAGACCATGTGCGACCTGAAGACCTGGGGAGAATTTCGCTGCTACAAGGACTACATCACCAAGACAGCCAGCAAGTCCATCCAGCTGGGTCTAGTCTCCCTCGGTTGGGTAAACGTCACAGATCGTGACCTCAAGCCTGAGAACATCCAGATGCAGTGTGAAGGACAGTTAGGGCTGAAGATAATCCACTATAGTAGACTTTGTTGGAACGCTGGACTACTGCGCCCCAGAGATCCTTCTCGGTGCGAGGTACGGGCCCGAGGTCGACATGTGGTCGTTCATTTGCGTTAGTTGGTTAGAGGGTGTTCCCAGTGTTGGAAACAAGAGATTTCGACAAGGCAGAGGCAGAGCAAGCGATGGAGATGATGTCGTTGTTGGGAGATGGGCTCAAAAGGCCACGAAGCTACCCACGCACGTCAAGCTCATGCACGTTCCCTACGAGGGTACATCATGGTGAGAGGTACTCAGCGACCGTTGGGACCATGTAAGTGCGATGGTCGACTTCCTAACAAGGTGTCTGGCCTGGGATCCCGCGGCCGGTCTGACGCCACAAAGACTTAATGAACTCTACAGCCTATGCTAAACACTCTAAGCAGCAGGCAGTGCCTGAGGACTACAGAAAACAGAACGACAACAAATACAGAGGCCATGTGAAACCAAACCTTGCTGCTGACAATGAGGACGACAAAATCGCCACCTTCACTCTCACAAACATCGCACTACAATCAAAGTTTGCTAACGAACAATGGGCGGGGACGTTGAGCATAAAATCTTTATAGATTATATGGGAATAAATTGATGCCTTCGTCAGCAAAACAAGGCTTACTTCGTGACTGGGGTAGTGCCAGGGCACAGCTGAGCAGAGCTAACCCCACATACAGTTTGCCCATATATATATATAATATATATATATATAATATATATATATATATATATATATATATATCAGTATAATATATATATATATATATATATATATATATATATATATATATATACAGTATATATATATATATATATATATATATATATATATATATATATATATATATATATATATATATAATATATATATATACAATATATATATATATATATATATATATATATATATATATATATAATATACAATATATATATATAATATATATATATATATATATATAATGGCTGGGACTGATTCATTGAGATTAATTAATTAACTCATTTTAATCGCACATGGATTTTGCACCACAGAACATAGAAGGCTAGATGGCTTGAGGTGGAGCCTCTGACGTCGTTCACGGCGGCCATCTTGCCAGAGTGCTCACTACAGTATGCTCTATGGCAGAACAAACAAAAACAGCTAGAACTCACTCAAAACTTGACAGATTTACAAACGGATTGCATTGTTATGAATGTGGCTATGATTTTTGTAAAATTTTATTTTATTTTTCTAAAAACATCATGTAACAAGAAACGTTTACAATGAATTCATTTGAAAAACGGTTGAAAAATAAGCGAGTTATTGCCATTTAAAAAGTATATGCTCATAGACACAATGTATGCTATACTCTGACAAGATGGCCACCTCATAATGACGTCACTCTTCATTGGCCACAGCGCGGGCGTGACATCTAGATTTCTTATATACAGTATATCTATGCTGTTTGCCAACGCTACTCAAGCCGATTTTGAGGTTTGAGGTGCACTTTACACACACATATGTGGGCGTGTCTGATCCAGAGGCTCAATTTGGCAGTTTGTCACATTCAGTAGATCATTTAGGCCGATGTAATTTCCTGGGGATTATTAGGACTGCAGTAGTCACTGCAGAAGTCGCTTTAGTTAAAAATGTTCTGCCATCGTGAAAAAGTAAATAGGACGATTATATAATTAGAATCGTGTGTTTGTAACTTTGAAGAGAATACACACAGGTGTGCAAATGTTTCTAAATGCGTAACGCAATATTATCTTTTTCTACATACACTGCGTTCCTTTTACTTATAGCATGACACATGATAGTGAGCCTCTGCAGCAACTATGTCTTTGCTGGTTATTACTGCTAGAATATTTTCATCTCCCTTTTGGGTTGCACATTCTCTTAATGTTTGGTCCGCTCTGAGTTGTATAAACTGTTCACTTGGACCCCTTAGAGATTCCACTTCAACAAAAAAAAGCAAATTTAATCATGCACCCTAAATACTGATTTACTGATCTCAACAATTTCCTCAACAATGCTTTCCTTGGCTTTCTTTTTCCAAACAATCCAAGTTCTTTGTCATGGTGAAGAGACTACGGCATTTTGTGTTTTAACGCATTATTAGTATATGCTACTTCCTTTTCGCTGATTTCTTCAGCAGTATCTAAAATAGGGGCATGGTTTCTCACTTTGGCTGCTTCAAGTCCTGTTGGCTGCTTCAAGTCATTTTTCCCAGGATTTATAGTTCTGGGAGCTGACTAAATGTTTATCATCATCTTTGATGTTTTATCAAGGGCGGATCTAACATTTCCCAATTGGGGGGGCAGCAGAAAATGGTAGGGGGGCGACTTCATCTCCCGTGTCGCTTCGCGCCACGGGCGATGAAGCCGCACCCATACCATTTTCAGTTACAGGACTTTTATTGTATCAGCTGAAGTTGCAACAGACACGCAGCATGCATAAAGCTAAAGGTCTGACTCAGAGAGTTTTCTGTTTTCAATGATGAAATGCTGTTGGTTTAGTGGTGACACAGCTGTAGTTAGTTAGTAGCAGTGGTAGTGTTTCAAATACTTAGATAAATATAAGCACTGAAATATCTTTGGTTGTTTTGCATGCCATCATGTTTGGTGGGGCAGACTGGGCATTTAGGGGGGCATGGCCCCCCCATGCCTAGATCCGCCCCTGTGTTTTATTGTGTAAGATGCAATGTTTAATGACTCGCCATTATGATCAATAGAAACACTCTAAACGCTCTGCCCTTCTCTGACTTCTGTCATGCAGCACCACTGACTGGTCTATTTATACTCTGTGTGTCAATTAAGTCAATGCACAACATGTGTGTAGTCACTCCTCAGGCCAGGTGTGAGTGAGACTACTTAGTACTTCAGTCACACAATCCCTCTTCCTCTTCATGCCTATGCGTTACTTACACTATTTTATGTTTTACATTGTACAATATTTTAGGTAACGTACAGAAAAAAACCTTAGTGTTACAACTTTCATGAAGACCAATATAGACCTATATAATTTTAAGTCACTAATTTGTCACTGTCTATAAAATAAAACATTTCAAGGATTTCTGATTTTAAGAACCTTTCTGAACAATATATATAGTCTGAGCTTCATTACGACTCTTTGAGGGAAACCTCAAGGGGACATTTCAGACAGTCCACGGCAAACTATGTCACATTTCCACCACTCTCATAATCCCATTTTATACTTTGAAAATAGACATGCTCCACAAGCTCTCCGCGCATTCCATGCCCATTTTGAGTCTGCAGATCATGTCTGTCCTGATGAAGGTCTATTGACCGAAACGTTGACAAATAAAGAGCTTTATTTATGGCAAGTATTTAACGGTGTGCGGGACCTTTTTTCCTTTTTGCATTTGACTTCCACTGCCCTACGCACCCGTCACCAACAATTTGAGGTGTGCATTGGCCTTTTTCTTTTGAGTCTGCAGATCGAAAAATTTTGATAAATCTTTTAAAGGGTCTGCAGAAATATGTCAGTTTGGGGGTCCTTGACGTGAACCACTGCTTTTATTTATATACTGTGTATATATATATATATATATATATATATATATATATATATATATATATATATATATATATATATATATATATATATATAATAATATATATATATACCTAGATCAGTTTTATTAGAACTGTGCCATAGTTTGGAGCCAGCACTACAGAGTCAGACTAGACCCTCTAAACCCGTACCACCGCATGTTCCGGTTCTCTCCACCTTGGGCTTTTTAGCCACTGGAACGTTTCAGAACGTATTGGAAGACAGGGTGGCGTATCAGCCGCATCATGCCTCTAATAGCTACAGGTAGCACCCTGTAGCTATTAGACACTTAAACTTGTCTCGTTAGTTTACAGTTGTAATAATTATGTCAGGGGTTTCAACCTTTTTCATCCCAGGCCCCACCATTTATTCAGCATTTGAGCCACGGACCACCATTTGAGGACATTTTTAGCTCCAAAGACCTAAAACTAAAGAATTCTTTTGGTTTTGTTCACAATTCTAGGCTGGATTTTCCAAAACAGTGTAGACTTCTTAATTAAATAGTGCTAATTCAGATGAATATTTTTAACTCTTGAGAGTGTGGAAATGAAACCAAATGGACCCGCAAGGTCCATTTGGTTTCATTTTTACATTCTCAAGATGGTGGTCCCCGATCAAAAAGGTTGAAAACCCCTGGATTACATTATAACTTGTGTTTTAACCGTTTTAGGAGATCATGGATATGCACTTACCGGCAGGTTAATGACGGTTACATGCCTGCATTCCGACATGCCTCCATTCCGACATGTCTCTATTCCTACATGTCTCCATTCAATGACAAAAAGATAATGGTTGCCATTCCGACACATAATGCTTGTAGGAATGGTGCTACCTCTTCTGTCGGAGTGGTGACATGTTTTCAAATAATATAAGTACTGCCACTCCGACAATTGGACGTCAATGTAGGAGTGGCAGGATGTCGGAATAGAGCGGTGTAACCCTTAATGACACCATTAGAATTATAAGCCCTGCTCAGGAGCGGGTTTATAGTTAGTCACACACGCACCCGCTTCAAAATCGAGCGTACTATTGGGATTTTGAAGCAGTGGTGGACTGGGCGGGATAAAAAAAAAAAAAATACGCCTGGACATTTTTAGCGTGGTTTGTGGACCTGTTCTACGTGGTATAGTTGGTTAACCAGATGTAACTCTTTGAGAGCGTAAACATGAAACCAAATGGATCCTTGTGGGTCCATTTGGTTTCATGTTAACACTCTCAAGAGTTAAAATATTCATCTAAATTGGCCCAAGTCTACTGTTACGGACCCCCCTCTAGGGCAGGGGGGTCCCCAACAAGAAATAGAAGGAGACAGCTTTTTAAAAAGAACCTTTAGTTTATTATAGCTCAAAAACTGGTTCTTCAGATATAGTCAGTCATCAAGGATCAGCAGGATGCTATTTACAATCAAAAATGTCCCTAACAAAAGAAAGTAACAATAACTAAACCCTAACTAACCTAACTAAGAAAAGATACAATGAAGCAAAACAAAACCCCTAGTTATAGGATGAAGGTTACAATAATAATATTATTTATATTATTATTAGCGTACAAACCTAGGGTTACAACGCAGGGCGGATCTAGCATGTCCCATTTGGGGGGGGGGGGGGCAAGATAACATGTTGGAGGGGCAAGAGAAAAATGTATGGGGGCGGCTTCATCGCCCGTGTCGCTTCGCGCCACGGGCGATGAAGTCGCACCCATACCATTTTCGGTTACAGGTGTGGTGTATTTTCCACAGGACTTTTATTAGTCAAGTAAAGCATCAATAATACCATCAGGTGTTGTTGAAGTTGCAACAGACACGCAGCATGCATAAAGCTAAAAGTCTGACTCAGAGAGTTTTCTGTTTTCAATGATGAAATGCTGTTGGTTTAGTGGTGACACAGCTGTAGTTAGTTAGTAGCAGCAGTAGTGTTTCACATCATTTTAAATATAAGCACTTTAATTTGAAATATCTTGGGTGGTTTTGCATGCCATCGTGTTTGGTGGGGCAGACTGGTACTTAGGGGGGCATTGCCCCCCCCCCCCAATGCCCATGCCTAGATCCGCCCCTGGTTACACGTATATATAAATATAGAGAGAACTATATATATATGTGTGTGTGTGTGTGTGCGCGTGCGTGCGTGCGTGCGTGCGTGTGTGTGTCTAACAAACAATGTCTAACAAACGAAGAGTTACCTAAACAAAACAGAACTTACAAACAATTGAAGGCTACAAACAAAAAGGAACGGGCGGCGATGAGGAAGGAGAGAGGGATGGAGTCTTTCCTCCTCCAGAGCCAAACACACACTGAGCTTTATAGCCAGCAGTGAGCAGGTGCAGTTAGGCAGGACCAATCATGGATGAGGGAAGGACCTGACACTCATCCAATCATTCTCATGGAGTCACACACACCACCAAGCAAACCAGAGAAACACAAGCTCAGAGCACAATACTTCCACATTTACATGTACTACAATGAATTAATATAATAATATATAATTCCCAGCTTATATCATTACCATTATTACCCATACTAATAAATAAATAACATGGAGGACCCATGGTCCGTAACACTACTAAGAAAATGTAGAAGATTAATGCTCATTTTGTATCTGTATGTTTGACTGGTTTGTTTCCCCAAATCCAGCCTGGTATTGTGGACCAAAAAGCAAAATAAATCTTTAGTTTTTGGGATCTGTGGGACTAAAATGTCATCAAATGGTGGTCCCCTGGCTCAAAATTCTGAATGAATAGTGGCCCTGGTATCAAAAAGGTTGAAAACCAGTGCTTTCAATCATGCCGTGGATACCAGCGGCCCCCTACGGTCGTGGCCCACCGGGAGACCTCCCTGTACACCCAATGGTCAGTCCGACCCTGTTTTGGCACGCTGGTTGTACTTGGACACAGCATGGGGGGAAACCTGCTTTACAAACCCGAGAAGGTATGTTTAAATGAATGGCTTTTTGTCGACTGTTCCGAAAATGTTACACAGACTACAATTAGCGTTAATTTAAATGTATTGTGCAATTAACCCTTTCAGACGGGAATCCATTTTTGGATTCTGTACAGTATGTACAGTATTCCAGACATAACTTGTTTTGAAGTGGATACATAAATATTTCAAGTTTTTCAGAAACCTTAGGTTAAGCCTAAATGGGTAAATAGCACTCTCAATTCAAAGTTTGTCTTTTCCCATATCTTTTCAGGTTTGTAAGATAATCATGGCATGTTGTGTCCTGCACAACATCGCAATGAAACGCGGCGTTCCAGTTCCCCTACTGCCTGAAGATGCTGTGCATCCTGACGCACCAGACCAACCACTGTTGGGCCCAGATAATAGACATGCCAACGACAGTTTGCAACAATGAATTAGTCGCTTCTAATTTACCCCATTATTTCATCGTTAACACAAACCAAGCATCAGAAGTTGTTTATGTGAGTCGTTTATTCATTTGAAGAGTTTGCATTCAAAGAGTTATTCCAGTAAGTGAGTGATATACTATGTTCCTGTAGGGGGCGCTAGTCAGTACTAGTATCTCTATTCCATGCAGAGAGCAAGAGAGCAGGAGAGAGGACAGCAGATGAGCAGGACAGAACAAAACAAAACACTGTTTCTACACAGACAAACACCAAACTCAGACTAAATGACTTCATTTCAGTTCTACAAAGTGCTCCTAAGTTGTGAAGTCTGGTTTCCTGATGAAGAAAACAACGTTTTGTGTTGACACCTTTGTGATCTCTGGTGAGTTTTATTTTCTAAGTTTAATACTACACTGCTGCAGTGTGCACAGCTGGTTTCATGCTGCTAATTAAGGTAAAGTATGTGCTTCTGAGTAAAGAAAGTAATCAAGTATATATTAAAAAAAAGTAATCTAACAGTGTTTTGCATAAAGTAAACCAATCAGAGATGAATATAATTTCTGATTATAAGAGTTTCAGTTGAGTAACAATTATGGGCTACTTTTAGACTTTTATATTATTTCATACACTGTGTGTGTGTGTTGTGTGTGTGTGTGTGTGTGTGTGTGTGTGTGTGTGTGTGTGTGTGTGTGTGTGTGTTGTGTGTGTGCGTGCGTGCGTGCGTGTTGCTGTCTGCTAGGCCTCATGTTTTTAGCCAGTCATGCTAAAGGCTAAGCTCAGAAATCCGTACTGTGAATGTGTTCTATGTACCTCTGAGTACAATGTATGGTGATAATAATACCTGCTGGTATGATAAATGTTTTTCAGTAATCTGAAGTAATCTGTAGCTGTTATGCTAAAAAAGAGTGACTTTGTGGTGTTCACACTGACTGAGGTTTACCTGCTAGTGTTACTAATGGTCAGTTTACACAGTGAACAGTAACTGCTACTAAAAAGCCATTTATATTCAGAGATTTATTTCTTATATATACTTTTAGGTGCTGCCTGCAATGTTCAACTACAGTAATCTTTTATTAACAGCTAAAGATAAATTAATTGTGTTTTTTTTTACTACTAGTGCTGCACTGTACTTGCTCAATTCTTCACAATTCTCACATGATTTTTCAGGTCTGTTATTGTGATGTTAAAAAATGTTGAAAATGAAAAAATGATTAATAATATTACATTCTCCAAATCCCATGTATGTCAAAGGGATTTGACCGATATCCGATATCCGAAATACCTACCCTACCAGTAGATAGATTTAGGAATATACTGTATGTTAATACTACTATGAGTGTCTGTGTGTAATGTGTTGTGGGTTTGACTGTTTTTCTTTGATTGCCCCTCTAAATCAACTTTGAATAAAAGTCAGAAAGCTTTCTGGGGTGAAATTCTCATTTAAAATGATTTAGTGAACTTTGATATCAAAGTGTAACTGTTGTACTGTATTACACTGTACCATGGCTCCCTCTAGTGGTCTTTTATGGTACGTGCAGAGCAAGCAGTCAGAATGCATCGACTCAGACAACAGTCCAGCTTTTATCATCTTAAACCCTTCAGTTTAGATCGTTTTCTAGTAATAATAGTAGTAATAGTACATCATGGTGACAACAAGTGACCTTTAGTTGTTACTGTGAAATACTTTAACCCTAGAACATTGAACATGGCTGATTTTCACCTGGATGATTAGCCAAGATTTTCTGGCAGTTTACATAATGTTGCTGATATATTTATTATCTGATCTCTCTCTCTCTCTCTCTCTCTCTCTCTCTCTCTCTCTCTCTCTCTCTCTCTCTCTCTCTCTCTCTAAAATCTCAGGACCCGTCCTAGCTCAGAGCCCCTGGGCTACAATGGGGAGAAAAATGCTGCGGGGGGCCCTTTGGCTGGCAGCAGCCCAGGGGCCCAAAAACAACATTTAATTCAGCATCATTGTACTGTTGTATTAAACAACATTAAACTACACAACATTGATCTGCTTGTATTAAACAACATTAAACTACACCAACATTGATCTGCTTGTATTAAACAACATTAAACTCACCAACATTGATCTGCTTGTATTAAACAACATTAAACTCACTACTCACACTCTCATCTGCTCTGAGAAAGAACTGTGAGACACAACACGCATTTTATTGATTTAGTTGTTGATTTATTTAAGATTTGAGTTTTACAGAAAGTAATCAAAGAAAGAAGGTATAGATTAACATTGTCCTTAACATTATTTTTGCATAATTCATTGGTTGATTACATAAAAAACAAAACAAAAAAAATAATAATCACATGAATCAAAATGTCTATATAAGGACAATTAAACATATGTGTTGGAAGAGAAGGTTTTCCTCAGTACCAAACCTGATAAATTTGAACTCCCATGAATCAAACAGATAACTAGTAGAACAATTTCAGTTAATGAACATCTTGCCATTTTCACCATTTCACCAGAAACCTCCTCCTAGCCAGACTACCAGAATTTAACTACAGTACACCTCAATTACACTAGCCCAGGGACGGATGTAACATGTCCCAATTAGGGGGGGGGGGGGGGGGGGGGGGGGGGGGGGGGGGGGGGGGGGGGGGGGGGGAAAAAAAATGGTATGGGTGCGGCTTCATCTCCCGTGGCGCAAAGCTGTGTTTGGTGCTTGGCGATGAAGCCATGTTTGGTTCTTCGCGCCACAGGCGATGAAGCCGCACCCATACCATTTTCAGTTACAGGGCTTTTATTAGTGAAGTAAAGCATCAATAATAACATCAGTTGTTGTTGAAGTTGCAACAGACACGCAGCATGCATAAAGCTAAAGGTCTGACTCAGAGAGTTTTCTGTTTTCAATGATGAAATGCTGTTGGTTTAGTGGTGACACAGCTGTAGTTAGTTAGTAGCAGTAGTAGTGTTTCACATCATTTTAAATAGAAGCACTTTAATTTGAAAATCTTGGGTTGTTTTGCATGCCATCATGTTTGTGTGGCAGACTGGGTATTTAGTGGGGCATTGCCCCCCCCCATGCCTATGCCTAGATCCGCCCTTGGACTAGGCTGGATAGATCCAGACAGAATCACTGTTCCACCTGCTCCACCCATAGTGGAATGAAGCTCCAGAATGAAGCTTCTCTGCAGTGGACATATATTAAACTTACAAGCTCACAACACATCATTGTGAGCTTGTGGATCTGCTATGTATGAATAAAAGCGAGTTATTTTTCTTCTTCTTATTTTTTGCTATATTGACTCATATTGACTTGCTTTGATCTCCTCAGGGACCCCCAGGGGTCCGCCGACCGCACTTTACTATGAAGTATTACAGTCATAGTAAAAGTATGTGTAAATTAAAGAGCTATAGCAGTAAATGTAGTGTAGTTTCTATCAGTTACAGAGCAGTAAATGTAGTGTAGTTTCTATCAGTTACAGAGCAGTAAATGTAGTGTAGTTTCTATCAGTTACAGAGCAGTAAATGTAGTGTAGTTTCTATCAGTTACAGAGCAGTAAATGTAGTGTAGTTTCTATCAGTAAATGTAGTGTAGTTTCTATCAGTTACAGAGCAGTAAATGTAGTGTAGTTTCTATCAGTTACAGAGCAGTAAATGTAGTGTAGTTTCTATCAGTAAATGTAGTGTAGTTTCTATCAGTAAATGTAGTGTAGTTTCTATCAGTTACAGAGCAGTAAATGTAGTGTAGTTTCTATCAGTTACAGAGCAGTAAATGTAGTGTAGTTTCTATCAGTAAATGTAGTGTAGTTTCTATCAGTTACAGAGCAGTAATGTAGTGTAGTTTCTATCAGTTACAGAAACAGTAAATGTAGTGTAGTTTCTATCAGTTACTGAGCAGTAAATGTAGTGTAGTTTCTATCAGTTACAGAGCAGTAAATGTAGTGTAGTTTCTATCAGTTACAGAGCAGTAAATGTAGTGTAGTTTCTATAGTTACAGAGCAGTAAAATGTAGTGTAGTTTCTATCAGTAAATGTAGTGTAGTTTCTATCAGTAAATGTAGTGTAGTTTCTATCAGTTACAGAGCAGTAAATGTAGTGTAGTTTCTATCAGTTACAGAGCATAGAGCAGGAAACCACTGAATGTGTTGTGGTTTCGTGAGTCATCATAAAGCCTGTAGCCACTACTACCAGGTACCCTCATGTCCACTGTCTCTCCCTGCTCCATCTGCACTATCACTGCATTAGACATGTATTCATAGTTATCATGATTATTCTGTCCATAGTTACTAACGAGTATCTGATTATTTTTATACATGAAGATCTGCATATACTGTGATGATCCATGGGTAGCTGCAGTGAACCGGAAGTAATAAACCCCTCTGAAAGGAGTGTGAAAGAATCCTGTAACACACACACACACACACACACACACACACACACACACACACACACACACACACACACACACACACACACACACACACACACACACACACACACACTCAGGTCAAAGGTTATTAATCCCATTACAAACTAAATGACGTTGACATGATGGCATTAATCTCCACCTACCTGTAGATGTATTGTAGGCGTTGCCGATGTTAGTGTGAACTCTCTGATAAACCAGAGTGGTGTCAGAACTGAATGGTCCGATATCTCCAGAACCCAAATAGTGAGCAGTGAAGGCCACCTGTGGTTGGTCTGTTAATACAATAATAATATCACTTGGTATAGTATTATTAAAAAAAAAAAACATTTATTAGACTAGAAAAACAATTAGTAAAAAGATTTACAGTGTCCCTGTTCCTCGCCGAGTTGTGTTCAGGAGCTAGCATGCTAACATTCTATGCTAACATGGTCCCCGGAACATCCATGTGCTGGTTGACAAATGACAAAGCTCTTCTACAGCTGCAGCATCAAAGTAGAAGCAACATATAGGGGGAAAAGGCAATAAATATAGCTATATACTGTATCTATTTTGATTTGTGGGTATATTATCTTGAATATCTTTTAATTTTACTACATGTCTTGGTCTAGATTTCATGAGCAATAGCAGCAGCACAATATGTGTTGTTTCTAATATTTTAGACTACCTACCTACCTGCCTACCTATAGTACTGACTGTATATAAGCACAGAGAACTATAGCCTGGGTTCAGCCCACAGACCCCATCTACTCCGTTGGGCCCCGCCCACTCTGCTGAGTTCAGCCCACAAACCCATCTACTCCGTTGGGCCCCGCCCACTCTGCTGGGTTCTGTGGTCTGGTGTTGTGATGAAGAGTTTCAATTCATCATGTCCGGAAAAAAGGCTCGTCCAATGAGCGAGGGAGTTGGAGGGCCGTTTCGACACAGACGTCGAGGATCATCTAACTGCCACAACGGAACAGTTGCCCATAAAAACAGCACACATCCATTCAATTTCATTGTAACTAGAGTTTCATTCTTTAATACTGCATTTAGTTATAAATAGTGCAAATGTCCGACGCCAACTGCAATGCTAGTCAGTTAGTCACTGTGCTGACTAAGTGTTAACTGTTGTTGTTGACTGTAAACAACGTCACAGGAAGACAGATTCGCTGATCTCCAGTGATTGGTTGAGGGAAAATCAAGGGCCCACCTCCTCGTAAATCGGTTACAATGGAGCCAATGTCAGACTCTTGAGCCATGGCTCAGAGTCTGACAATCAGGCTAACAGAGACCCAGACAAACAGAACACATTTCTGCTATATGGGGAAACACTGAAACAGTACAAGAACACAGTAGGGTAATTCCAGAATTGGAGGACATTTGATGTCCCACCCATGACATTTCCAATAAACAAAGTAAAAAATACATAACCATATTTTTGTGTAAGCTTTACTAGTCCTTAGACCATATCTACATCAACTAGGAGGGACAATGTTTTGAAAATATATTTTTTTTAAATCCACATAAATCAGAATTACCCCTTAATATGCCATTTTCCCTTGTCCCACCCCCCTCGTGTATGCGCAAATGAGTATAATGACACTTTTTTAATATAATTAACAATTTGCCCTGTGAGCCAGATGCAGCCATCAAAAGAGCCACATCTGGCTCATGAGCCATAGGTTCCCGACCCCTGCTCTAACCTCTTTGGCCCAATAGAGATTAACAAAGCCATAAAAGACTATTGTGGCTGATAATCAACCTAAGCAATTACAAAACACAATAAAACACTTAAAACCAAGATAGCCTGTGGGGCAGACAGGATTCTAAATGAAACGATACAATTCCTATTGGCCATATTAAAACTCCTAAATATTGTGCTAATCTCTGGGATTTTCCCAAACACATAGAACCGAGGGCTGATAAAGCCACTCCACAGGAGTGGAGACACCCTGTAAGTTGATACTCTGCAGAATTCTCAACACTTCATTCTGAAAAGCTCTGAAAGTAGTTCATCAATCATACATTGCACCTCACACATCTGCATCCATTGTGTTTATATAAATATCATGCATGTCTAGACACTTTTAGCATGAGTTTCATAACCATGAAACTCATTGTGTGTGGTCAGTATTCATTATAATAATATAAGTTATAGTCAGTATTCATTACAACAATGTGATGTTATAATACCAGTTGCGTTCAGTTTGGTCTCCATGGCAGTCAGTTTGGTCTCCATAGCGGTTAGTTTGGACTCCATGGTGGTCAGTTTAGAAAGGCAGGCTGGAAACAGAGCATCAACATTTAGTCAATAGTTTCATTTATAAACTCAGCAATACATTGGGTGTTTATTAATATTTAGAACAGGAAAACTTATAGGCATCGGGAGCTTTTGTTGGGTAAATGATTTGTACTATTTATTAGTAGGCCTGTGAATCTTTGGGTGTCCCACGATATGATTTTTCTGGGCCACGACTCAATTCAAAAAGGATTTTTTGTTTTTGATTCAAAAAGATCCCCCCCCCCCCCCCCCCCCACACACACACATAATTCTAAAGCTTTCTTCTTTTCTTTTTTAACAAAATGGTTCAATGAGATTTCAGCATGATCTACTCCAATCTTCTGGCATGAGTACATTTAGTAAAGGAGTACATTTAGTAAAAGGTTTTATAACCTATAGCTTTTATCTACTGAAACATTTTAACACACCAAAGGTGAAGCAAACATGTTATAATTTATCTCACAAATTGTAAGTACAAACGTTAGCACTTCTCACTCAGTCCAGAACAATAATTAACTCTGGTGCAAAATAAATAATATACTGGTACTTGGAAGACTAGCTGGTAAGAAAGGTAGTAGTCATCTGAGCGGTAGGTACACTGAGCAGATAAACTGCTGCTGTTGGACTTGGAGTTGTCGTAACTCTGTCTATACTCTATGGCAGGGGTCCCCAAACCTTTTCCAGTGAGGGCCACATAACTTTTCCCTTCTCTGATGGGGGGCTGGGTCAGTTTTCTAGCAGAAGAAGTGTGACGTTCGCAGGGGTGCGTAAATGTAAACATTTATTGTTAACCAAAAAGCCAAGCATCAGCAAACCTTAATAACCCTTTTCAAGAACAAGTAACCGTCTTGGGTTCTTCACAGACAAAACCATAACTTAGGAAATATATAATAACACTATTAATTGAAATAAATAGAGATCAAATAACCCTCTCTGGGTCCTTTACAGATAGAAATATATAGTAATAACAACAATATTAATATTTTCCATAATAACCCTCTCTGGGTTCTTCACAGAAATTGCCAGTGCAGTATTTATTCATGAAATAAAAAAATAACCCTCCCAGGGTTCCTCATTGAAAAAAAATATCGTCACCTTATTAAACTAACGGCCTAAGTCATTTTTCAAGGTTTTCAGGAGACACAAAAAACTGTCCCAAATGAAGAATACTTTAGATATCTTAATTATTTCAATTGCAAAAAATATTAAAAATATGACTATTAACATGCAAATAAAGGTGTATGTCAATCATGTAACATCTAACCATAAAATGACTTAGGCCAATATCTGAACATGACAGTTTTTAACTTAGGCAATTATAAACCTTATTTAGGCCAAATTACTTATTACTTACTTGACTTAGGCAAATTGTTTTCATTACATTTATTTTTAATAGATCATGGTTTGGGGTCACCCACAGATAGTTTAAAATAATATCAGAGCACAAATTCATTCAAGACACCTAGAGGATATTTGGCCATGGATGGCTTTTTATTTCAATGGAAAATGTATAGCTGAAATCAATCTTAGCTTAGAACAATCAACAAAAAGCACAAAGAAAGATAAATCAGTTTCTGATGAGGCACGTGAACATGTGACTTTCCTAACTTCTTCCAAAAAAAAAAAAAAACAGCTCTCCTAGGTAGGTTTCAATTTAGCTTTCTCATTTTAATAACTAAAACAAATACTTAAAATGTAAAAGGGAACTTCAAATGTCCAACTGTGTGGTCTAAAATAACTACTTCCATTTAAAAAGGGAACTTCTTCTTCAAAAGTGCAACTTAAATTATTGTTGACGTAAAATAAACAAATAATAATGAGGAGGTTCATTTCGCTCCAGCTTTTCAATCAGCCAGTGTGGCCTTGTTCTCTCAGGGACACCAACTGTAGATGCGAATAGTGACTTGCACACTCTGCGACTGGTTCCATCCTCAAGTTTGAGTATGTAGGAGAATGTGGTATTGCGCCTGGAACCCGGAATAACTTTCCTTTGCTTACTAGCAATCTTTGTGGCCAAAGTGGTGATGTATATACGTTGTTCATCCCAGGTGTCACCATCTGGAATACATTCTGTCGCTGCTCTTCAGTTATTGATTGGCTGTCTCAAGTTTTGACTTGTTGACAGAACTTTGAATTGCAGGGAGGTCCATAACCTTTGCGGCTACTTCCTTGCCTTTATTGGATTTGTATGGAAGTCCTTGGAGCAGTTTCTTCTTGGCCTGATCTTGCTTCCATGTTTGTGGGCTCAGAGTTTTATTCCTTTTCCTTACATCTTCATACTCGTCCTCTAGCTGTTGTGAGTTTGCACATCCTCAAACCTCTGGATGCAGTAGGTTAGTTTCTGCATCCTCATCCTCCTGATGTTGACAGCCACAGTAGCTAGGCTGCCTTTATGGGCAGAGGATTCATCCACCTGTGGTGTATAAGTTGGATCTCTCACTAGATCATCCTCATCTTCTGTGTCTGGGTGTTCTTCTGTCTCTGTCTGGTTTAGATCTTCAACGGCAATGTCTGTCTTGTCCTCTGTGTCTGTATGGGTTAGATCCTCAGCAGTATTGTCTCTCTGTCTGAAATCTCCAACAGTATTCTCATCAAGTGAAACTCCTAACAAAAAGGATAATCATTCCTATAAATGTCATCGTTTTAGACATATGGTCACAAAGGTGTCACCATAGCTATTTGGTTTAATATTATTTGGAGATTATTATTTAAAGAGAATAAATATTGTCCACCAATATAGCCCATTTACCATTGAAATGAGTAACTACAGATGTGACATTCGAACTCTGGAAGTTTTCATGATCTATTCCTGTATCAATCTGTATTGCATGTGCCCTCCTTTCTCCGAACAGTGTTCTGACAACTCACTATAATTTATTGACTTTTCAATGGCAATATTTGTGAATTCTCAAATGGCACATCTGTAGTAACAAGTACTGTAACTAATGTCTAGCCTAATTCATTCTGTACAACCCACTGGTAAGCAGTGTTGGGCAGTAACAAATTTTAGATTACATATTACTGTAATATTATTATTTTTGCTCCAAAAAGTAAAGTAACGAGATTACTCTGCAAAAATGGGTAATAAGTAATGCATTACTTTGCTTTTATTGATTTTTTTTAATCTAAGAAAGACATTTACAATGTCGGATTTTGTTGGCTTTGTTTTCAGGTGCAGTTTGTGGGATTGGAGACTATTATTATTCCAATAAATTGGATTCAGTTCTAAAAAGAGCTTGCTAAACAGATTATGTTGTGCAACTCTATTTTTTCAAAGGTGGGAATTGAGAACTTGGGAAAGTAAAAATGTAATATGTAATATATTACTCTTCAATTCCAGTAATAAGTAAAGTAATGATATTACTTTGTCTAAGGGGTAACGAGTAAAGTAAAGAAGTTACTTTCCTAAGTAATATTGACTAACACGGCTGGTGAGTGAGTGAAATTAGTTTTTGAGGAAGTACCAAGATTAAAGTATAACTTGTGTGTAGGTAAAAGACGAAATAACTACACAGCATACAAGGATAACCCGTATTAGAGTAAAAATTCGAAAGGTGTTAAATGGCCTAAGTCACAATTTATTATGACTTAGGCAAAATAAAATTGCCTAAGTCTCACTATTGACAAAGGCAAAAATTTTAATAGGGTGTAACAGGAAGGCCTTTTAACTTAGAGCTTAGGCGCTTTTACCAGAGGTGGCCAGCTTCATCAGGATGTGATTTAGGCCAAAAACTCATTTTTGGCAAAAAATGACTTAGGCCATTAGTTTAATAAGGTGACGATATATAATAACACTATTTATGAAACAAATACCAATCAAATACCACCTCTGGGTTCTTCACAGACCAAAAAACATAATAACAAATAATAACAATATTAATACTTTCCAAAAATAACCCTCTCTGGATTCTTCACAGAAATTGCCTGTGTGTGTGTGTGTGTGTGTGTGTGTGTGTGTGTGTGTGTGTGTGTGTGTGTGTGTGTGTGTGTGTGTGTGTGTGTGTGTGTGTGCGTGTGCGTGTGCGTGTGTGTGTGCGCACGCGTGCGTGCGTGCGTGAGTGACATCTTCATTGCATGTTTTTTATGTTAGGGTACGTGTCACTTGGGAGAGCGGCATAGAAATCAACAAGACTGTGTCTTTAAGAATGTCACAGTTCTGTAACTCAGCCAGCACAAACTGATAAGAAGGCTCGGCTTTTTCCATGTCGACAGCAAATGGGTTTTGGAAGAGACGGATTTCTTTTGCATGGACATGTAGTTCATGGAAACGCACACCAAACTCAGCCTTAAGCATTTCCAGTGCTTCCACACACGTTTTAGCTGGGAACGGGACTGCTGGTTTCTCTGCCTCAAATGCTCTTATGTGGGAATACATGTCGCAAATGAGTTTCCCCTGGCCCTGTAGCTGCAAGTTAAGGCCGTTCAGCATTTCTGTCACGTCTGTCAAAAATGTGAGGTGCCATTTCCATTCTGGGTCGATCAGTTCTGGGACCGTTTTGCCTTTTGATTCAAGAAACGTGTTAATTTCGGGTAGCAGATCGTAAAAACACCTCAAAACTCTGCCGCGGCTCAACCACCTCACCTCCGTGTGGTACAGCAAATCTCTGTATGCAGACTCCATTTCAGACAGGAATTGTTGGAACTGTGTGCTTAAGCCCGTTGCTCTGATGAAGTTTATGCATGGTACAACAACCTTCATCACAGAATCCCACTTCAACACTTTGCAGCACAGGGCTTGCTGGTGAATCAGGCAATGGACTTGTAGTGGGGCGGGGACAGTGTTGGGAAAGTTCTCTTTTTTCCTGAAATAGTTCAGTTCATAGTTCATACATTTTAAAACGAACTAGTTCCGTTCATAGTTCATTGCTGAACTAAAGTTCATGGTTCCAAAAAAAGAACTATTATACTTCTTTTTCGTTCTTTTTTTTCCCTCCCTCTTTTTTTGTTCAAAATGATTGCAGCCCATAGCCATATACAACTGAAGATGTCAAAGTTTTTGTTTGTGAAGATTTTATTATGAAGGCGCTCAGTTCAGTCCAGCCCTCTGCATCTCTGTGTGCTGAAAATAGAGCAGAAAATATCAGCAGAAATAGAGATCAACAAGCTCGAAGTGCGTCACTGAGTTTGTAGATCTGCTCTATTTTCAGCTCATTCTAGTCTCACTCTTGAACAGGGCTCAATGCTTAGGATTTTTCCAAGTAGGCTACTATTTTACAATATCAATATATTCACATAGCCAGGTCGACTGAAAGCCCGACCATCAATTATGCAAATGAGCCCGGGCCGTCGCGGGTATTGTTTTGGTCGGGTATTGCAACTCTATACAATAGCCCATATTGTTATATTAATGACAATGTGAAAGGGCCCCCCAAACCTTAAGGCCGCCTCTGCTTGTAGCAGGCGAATTGTAGCCTAATAGAAATGAAAATGATCCAACGGTAAATCAGCCAATGATGGTAAGAATACACAAGTGTTGTGCGTCCGAGTGCGCACGTGCGCTATTTATGATTAATCACGGGATAGTGGCACACATGCGTGAGGCAAAAGGTTGCTGCGCAGACATATGATTTAAATACATGCATAGCGCAGGAAGATTATACATTTCACCAACATGAACAGCTTTAGTAGCTCATTCAACGTGTTGGAGAGAAGCGCAGCGTGTTGGCTGTCTGATGCTGTGCGCTGCCAGAGGGAGGGGCGGGGCGGTGGGCAAGGAGAACAGATCTCCAAGCTAAGGATACCTCGAGCCTCAACACGTTGTTAGCTTGTATATCTGCTCTATTTTAGCGAACAACACCGCCATACTACAGTAATATAAATTTAGGTAGAGAACTGCAACTTTTTAGTCACAAATGCGAGCCTGTCGAGTCCTGCTCTTGAACAAAATAGAACGCAAGAAAAGTGACGTTCACTCACGCCAGAAATGAACGAGTTCACACCGCCGTTCTTCAAGCAGATATAGGGTCCGTTCGGTTCAAGTTCCTTAAAAATATGAACGTGTTCAAAGAACTTTCGTTCTTTGAACGCGTTCGGGTACAACTCTGGGCGGGGAGACCCCGTTCTTCCATCTCCCGATTCATGCGTCCTATCAGACCACGGGACGCGCCCACCATACTCGGAGCCCCGTCGGTCGTGATGCTGGCAAGCTTAGCCCAGTCCAGATCCAACCGTGCCATGGTTTGACACACGTTGTCGAAAATATCCTCCCCCGTCGTAGTGCCTTTCAGACTTTGGAGGGCTGCCAGCTCCTCGTACAGCTCAAAGTTTGCGCTAATAGCACGAATAAAAATAAGAAGCTGCGCTGTGTCCTGCACGTCCGTGCTCTCATCCAGTGCAAACGAATAAAAGTCAAAGTCTTTCGTCTTTTGCTGCAGCTGGGCATATACGTTATCCCCCATTTCTTCAATGCGTCTGGTCACTGTACTCTTTGACAGACTCACGCCATTAAAGACATCTTTTTTCTAGGGACACACCTCCTCTACAATGACATTCAGACACTTTTTTTACAAACTCTCCCTCAGTGAAGGGTTTACTGCCGCAAACTGAGCAACACGGAAGCTGGCCCGAACTGACGATTGGTTCAGCTGAGTTTGGCGTACAAAAGTTGTCTGCTGAGCGAACAGATTTTGTCTGCTCACATCTGGCCTTGCAGGCTGTCATGCTTGTCTTGGTGTCGGGATTCATAGTGTCGGGGGCGTAGTTTGGGGGCCCCTGCTCCATGGCCTAACTACGGCGGCCCAGAAGGAAAAAATATCTATACTATAATTTAGGAGTTGTCTGAATGTCTGAAACAGGCATAAGTCGTCACTGACTACAGCAATCATTCTGAGTTTTCACATGCTCATTGAACATAACATTAGGAAGAGACTAACGAAGCCCTTTTCTGAAAATAACCAATTGTTAATTAATAATTAATATAATAGTGCATTAAATTTTCCGCATCGACTTAACACGGCAACGTCCGAACGCCCCCTAACGTCACGCATCACATCACGGGCACCGTTCCCAGTGTAACCCCACTGTCATGCATAGCGGAGTTGTTGCTGGAGGAGCGGTGTTGTCGGAGGAGGAGAACAGTACGCCGGGAAGGAAGCGAGGCGGACACTTTAACCCCACTGTCATGCGGAATTGTTGCTGGAGGAGGAGAACACTGGCACAATGTGGATTTACGATACACCGGGAAGGAAGTGAGACGTACACTTTACGTGCGTTCAAACTGGACAGTTGGTTGTTTCCATGTCGCTTTTCACTGGCATGTTCAAACTGGACAGTTGTTTGTTTCCATGTCGCTTTTCACTGGCATGTTCAAGTGGCCAGCAGCAGCAGCAGACCCACCATGATAACGGAGGGTAACACAACTCCTGCGTCATGGCAACTACAGCAGGCGCATTTCTTTCCCTGGCCGCCTCGCAAATGAAAACGGCCCATCTACAATCTCACGCGACCGCAGTTTTCATATTTGTTGAGTTCTACAACTCCAGCTGCAGGCTGCAGCCTGCAGCTTCCCCCTGCCCGATGTGTTATGCATTAATATACTGTACATATGGTTTTCTTATATCTATGAGATATACTGTAACACAAATAAGCTTACACTGTGCGTCTTCTTGATTCGGGCATATACACGCATGCACACGCACGCACACAAACACAGTTATTAAGACCCCCCTTCACTTTCTAAACACCTTGCCACTGGCTTCATATGTCCACAGAAACAGCTACTTTATCCGATTTTTCACCACGTTCCTGCATGGCACCCTTGCTTTGCTACAACTGTTTTCCCTGATTAAAGCAATTCCATACTTACATGATTGGTATAATCTATTAATTCACTTTAATTCACCCACCCATGATCTGCTAATTCACTTTACACTGTACATTATTTGTTGCTCATATATTTACACTGTACATTATTTGTTGTTCATATATTCACAACGGGTAAGGTCCTAGTACTAGTATGAATAAATAATCAATTTTGGCCATAGCACTGAGAGTCAACTGGAGGGTCAGTACTCTAGTTCAACATAGGCGTAATACAGAAGAGAGAGCATGCTGGGGTGTTTGATATATACTTAATACAGGAGAGAGAGGATAATGGGGTGTGCAAAATAGGGTAATTTGGGCATGTCTGACACAAATATGGAGACCTCCATGAGCAAGTACGCCATGCAGTAAAGCATAGACTGGAGAGGAGAGAAGAGCTATAGACCTGCGCAGTGACGTCGCCGCCCCGGTTCCAGAAGTGTTCTCCCCGTTCATCTTTCTCATAGACAATTACGCCATGGACAAAGCCAACTCGGGTTGTGACAAATCATGATGACACACACATTCTTTTGGGACGATGAAATAATTTCTAAGATGAAAAACGAAACAAAGTGTTGTATCCTGCCGTTTTCTACTTAATTATATATTATATAATGATACTGTATGTGTCATGATTTGTCACGACCCGAGTTGGCTTTGTCTGCGGCAAAATGGTCTTTACTGTATATAAATTATTTTTGAAAAGTCTATGAGAAAAATGAATGGAGAAAAACACTTCCGGAACGGGGTGGTGACGTCACTGTGCAGGTCTATTGGATAGGAGAGGATAACATGTGTGTGCGTGTCCCTGCGTGTGTGTGACAGGAGGGCAATTACAATTTAATCAATTACAATGTAACATATGCAGGTGTGCCAGCCTGTTCAAAGGCATCCAATACCATTCATTTGCACTGATAAGCATCTTTCCAAAAAAATGCTATAACAGAAAAAACGAAGCGAGTGTCCCGAGTCTTTGAGTTATCTTAGGTGCGATTGTGGTATTAGTACAATAAAAAAAAACGCAGTCATGACAACGATTTAAGAACTCCTCAAATCACAGAAAAATGCCTACTCATAACATGTCGGCCTATGGTGCAACATCTTGTACTTTGATCTCTTTGAGGTTGCTAGCTCTGCTTTTTTTCTGGGCTTTGGTCGTGGCATTGGGTGAAGGGCGACAAGTATAGCTACACAATGTCTGAAAACCCCACATTTACAGTGAATTTTGGGCAAGACACTGAACCCCACCTTGCCTCCAGTGGTTGCCACCGCTGCTGTGTGAATGTGTGAAGTTTAGGACGCTGAGCGTTGACTGTTCGCTGCTTCACCTCCCAATGAATGAATGGACCGTTTTAAACATTCTCAGGCTCCAAGCGGGTCGCTGTTTTGTCCACTCTGCTATTGTGTGTTTAAATAAACTGCCCTGCCAACTGTCTTATCATGTGTTACGGCTTGTTTGGATGTGGGTGTTTGAGCAGACCTGTGAAAATGAACATCCTTCGGGACAGTTAAGATTACGATTATTTGTACAGTTCATTGTTGGAGATTTATTATGCCAAAAGTTCTGACCCATATCCGGAACAAAATGCTACACATAAGGCACGATAGTGATGACGGTGTCAGTTTCAGGTGCCAGTTTACATCTAGGCCAGTCTCAAAGTTCACATAATAAAAGTAAGAGTTGAATTGAGTAAAATGAACACTCGCCCAGTCTGGCATCCTGAAAGCATATTCTCTCATTGTCCCAAAGGTGTTTGCTTACCTGCAAAGGGTGAGGTACGATGGAGAGTAAGAGTAAAATGACTTACAATAATTTTATATCTCATCAAGGAACACTGGTGGTCCCCTGGACCACTGTTTAGGACATATGAGGTTATTATTATTGCACCCAGCCGGTCCCCATTAATTGAACAATGCTTACTGTAAACTTACTTACTCCAAATCAGAACATTTCATCAGTCCTTAATTAAGGGATGCTGGACTGGATTGATAAAATCAATTACATTTAGAAGAATATAAAACGATGAGAGTATAAAATGATGACTATACTTATTTTATTTTAAGCCTATTAATAGGCTACAAGTTATGATCAATGCCTTCTGCATCGGTGCATGATATTGTGTGATATTTTATATATTTATTGGAGAAATGTACAAACAGGAATACATTTAAGACCTGTGGTTTCCAACCATTTTGATACCAGTGCCCACCATTTGTTCAGCATTTGAGCCACGGACCTGCACCATTTAACCCCTTAGACCCAGCTTTTGAGTACAAACTGTTTTCAACGAGGGCGACGCAAATAAGAACTAGTTGAGGTTCAATATGCCTAAACTATAAATGTCTCTGCAATGTGGATGCTCAACTATTACTACATAAAATGACTATTACTACATACCATAAAATATTCACAGTAGAAGTCAGGGTTACCAGACAACCCGCAACAATATTAGAGAAATATTTGGACACATCACACATGCAGCATTATTAGAACTTTTCCTCTGGTAAATGAATGCGACTAATTGTTTTACTTTCTCAACTCAATAGGTTTACATTGTGTTAGGTGATTTAATGCATGCAGTTTCATCCTTGCATTTATCTTGCTATTAAGGGATATTGATTTCTGAAGGAGAATTATTGATTTCTCAAGGAGAATTAGTACTTTTTTTGGCCATTTGCTGTGTTGAGATACAGTCTGGGAGCTCAGGCCCTCCACATGCTTTTTTCTATTTTGGCCCTACTGTGTTCTTGAGTTTTACATCCCTGACCCAGACCAACAATAACTCACACAATCACATTCCTGTTGTTTGTAATGTGTGGCGCTAGGATGACCTGCTCAATACTAGGAAATACATTCCTGTTGTTTGTAATGTGTGGCGCTAGGATGACCTGCTCAATACTAGGAAATACATTCCTGTTGTTTGTAATGTGTGGCGCTAGGATGACCTGCTCAATACTAGGAAATACATTCCTGTTGTTTGTAATGTGTGGCGCTAGGATGACCTGCTCAATACTAGGAAATACATTCCTGTTGTTTGTAATGTGTGGCGCTAGGATGACCTGCTCAATACTAGGAAATACATTCCTGTTGTTTGTAATGTGTGGCGCTAGGATGACCTGCTCAATACTAGGAAATACATATGTGTGGCGCTAGGATGACCTGCTCAATACTAGGAAATACATTCCTGTTATTTGTAATGTGTGGCGCTAGGATGACCTGCTCAATACTAGGAAATACATTCCTGTTATTTGTAATGTGTGGCGCTAGGATGACCTGCTCAATACTAGGAAATACATTTTTGTTATTTGTAATGTGTGGCGCTAGGATGACCTGCTCAATACTAGGAAATACATTCCTGTTGTTTGTAATGTGTGGCGCTAGGATGACCTGCTCAATACTAGGAAATACATTCCTGTTGTTTGTAATGTGTGGCGCTAGGATGACCTGCTCAATACTAGGAAATACATTTTTGTTATTTGTAATGTGTGGCGCTAGGATGACCTGCTCAATACTAGGAAATACATTTTTGTTATTTGTAATGTGTGGCGCTAGGATGACCTGCTCAATACTAGGAAATACAATTAACGATGCATTGATGTCCTTTGAGCTCCAGTTAGACACTTTCTAATGTCTCTGTCTCTGACCTGCATCCATAGAACTCCTGTCTGCTGTCCTCATTCTATAATAATAATAATAATAATAATAATAATAATAATAATAAGGGTAATACTCATTTACAATATACACTAATTCTCACATATATTCACAGAACATCCTCCTGTCCTCATTCTATAATAATATATCATATCATTTATATTATCATTTTCATTATAATTCTCACATATATTCACAGAACATCCTCCTGTCCTCATTCTATAATAATATATCATATCATTTATATTATCATTTTCATTATAATTCTCACATATATTCACAGAACATCCTCCTGTCCTCATTCTATAATAATATATCATATCATTTATATTATCATTTTCATTATAATTCTCACATATATTCACAGAACATCCTCTGTCCTCATTCTATAATAATATATCATATCATTTATATTATCATTTTCATTATAATTCTCACATATATTCACAGAACATCCTCCTGTCCTCATTCTATAATAATATATCATATCATTTATATTATCATTTTCATTATAATTCTCACCTATATTCACAGAACATCCTCCTGTCCTCATTCTATAATAATATATCATAACATTTATATTATCATTTGCATTATAATTCTCACCTGCATTCACAGAATTTCCTCCTGATAGTCCAACCTCAGTGTTACTGGCATTAAAGTTGTTGTCCTTTTCTGACAAAAAAAAACAAAGAAAAAAAAAAAAACACAAACACAACCATGTCAAACAATCATTTTGTTTCTATCAATATAGAAACAAAACGTAAACGTGAGGACACAAATTATTACGTTTGGCAAAATTAGATGATGTATTCTAATCATGAATTGATTTTTGCAAGGCTAATAATAACTTAATGAAAGTTAAGCAGACTATGAAAGCCACTTTTAAGTTATACTGAGTAACTTTTCCCATTAAAATAAATCTTGTCTTATTTTTAAAATGTGCTACAAACATATCATCACTGTCATACAGTATCTGTCGCATAACCCACTCCCTGAATTTCACCACACAAAGCCTGTTCTAAATATGATTTCTATAGAAAACCGAAGGAGGTGACTATATTTTGTTTTATGTAGAAAAAGCTTAGTCAGAAAAGGTTTGAAAATCCTGAACTCTTCATGCATTGGGAGTCAATAGTGTTGTATCCACTCATTATACTGTGGAGGATGTGAAGGAGTACAATGGACTAAAACACCATATCTCCATATTTCATGGAATAATCTTAATTGTACAGAAAAGACATACATTCAGAACACTACCCAGTATTACTTTAAATTTGGTTAAAGTTTTAAATCTAAGCTGTAGTTGAAAACGGTAAAAATGCGGAAGGATATGATAATCTGAAAGCATATTAACAACCTCGGTCGTCATGGTGGTTGATGTTTAGCTCCACCGTTTCTGGCTGGTTGATGATTAGCTGGAGGTCGGCTGAGCAGAGACTGAAGAGGAAGAACAGCAACACAGCAGTAGTCTTCATCCTGGAAGACTGTAGAGGCTAGATGCTGTGTCGATGCTGGTTAGATAGGGTTAGGCGTCTTGTGCATCATATTAAATACTCTACCTAGCTACCGCCCCAAAAGGATCTATAACTTTGCAGTTTGTCAACGTGGCCTGGGTGTGATTTGTCACTGTGTTTTCTTTGTTCCACCCCCCACCCACCCTCCTCCCTCCTTGTTTGAAATATGAAAAAGGAAAAAATGCTGAGTCACTTGTTGTGCACAGCACAATAAACCGGATTCCATACCATATTCATTAATTGAACATTAATCATGTTTTCATGGTTTTGTTATTGTCAGTAGATCGGTCAGAATAACACTCTGTACACACAAAAGTACCTACCACTCTCTGTACAGCAACATACTGCACAATGCACGCACACACACACGCACGCACACACACACACACACACACACACACACACACACACACACACACACACACACACACACACACACACACACACACACACACACACACACACACACTAGAATTCACCCTGCCTGAAAAATGGCCACCTGCGCACCTGTCTGTCTGTCTGTCTGCCTGTCTGTCTGTCTGTCTGTCTGCCTGCCTGCCTGCCTGCCTGCCTGCCTGCCTGCCTGCCTGCCTGCCTGCCTGCCTGCCTGCCTGCCTGCCTGCCTGTCTGTCTGTCTGTCTGTCTGTCTGTGTCTGTCTGTGTCTGCCTGTCAGTAGTCAGTATATCTCCGTCAGGTCTGATGGCGTCATCATGACGTCATCGGACCTGACGGAGAGGTTTGCAGAGTTCAGGCCTGAGCCCGGACGGTGGAGACCTTTGCCCCGAAGGGTCACAGGGCTTGTATATACTTTAAGGTGCTGCCTGCAACGTTCAACTGAGCTTTTATTAACAGCTAAAGATAAATTAATTGTGTTTTTTTACTACTAGTGCTGCACTGTACTTGCTCAATTCTTCACAATTCTCACATGATTTTTCAGGTCTGTTAAAGGGATTGTGATGTTAAAAAAAGTTGTACTTTGTATTCATGATTAATAATATTACATTCTCCAAATCCCATGTATGTCAAAGGGATTTGACCGATATCCGATATCCGAAATACCTACCCTACCAGTAGATAGATTTAGGAATATACTGTATGTTAATACTACTATGAGTGTCTGTGTGTAATGTGTTGTGGGTTTGACTGTTTTTGTTTCTTGACTCTCTAAATCAACTTTGAATAAAAGTCAGAAAGCTTTCTGGGGTGAAATTCTCATTTAAAATGATTTAGTGAACTTTGATATCAAAGTGTAACTGTTGTACTGTATTACACTGTACCATGGCTCCCTCTAGTGGTCTTTTATGGTACGTGCAGAGCAAGCAGTCAGAATGCATCGGACTCAGACAACAGTCCAGCTTTTATCATCTTAAATCCCTTCAGTTTAGATCGTTTTCTCGTAATAATAGTAATAATAGTACATCATGGTGACAATAAGTGACCTTTAGTTGTTACTGTGAAATACTTTAACCCTAGAACACTGAACATGGCTGATTTTCACCTGGATGATTAGCCTATATTTTCATAATGTTGCTGATCTATTTATTATCTTCTCTGATCTCTCTCTTTATCTCAGGACCCGTCCTAGCTCAGAGCCTGTCCTAGCTCAAAGCCCGTCCTAGCTCAGGGCCTGTCCTAGCTCAAAGCCCGTCCTAGCTCAGGGCCTGTCCTAGCTCAAAGCCCGTCCTAGCTCAGGGCCTGTCCTAGCTCAGAGCCTGTCCTAGCTCAGGGCCTGTCCTAGCTCAGAGCCCGTCCTAGCTCAGAGCCTGTCCTAGCTCAGGGCCTGTCCTAGCTCAGGGCCTGTCCTAGCTCAGAGCCTGTCCTAGCTCAGAGCCCGTCCTAGCTCAGAGCCTGTCCTAGCTCAGGGCCTGTCCTAGCTCAGAGCCCGTCCTAGCTCAGAGCCTGTCCTAGCTCAGAGCCCGTCCTAGCTCAGAGCCTGTCCTAGCTCAGAGCCTGTCCTAGCTCAGGGCCTGTCCTAGCTCAGAGCCCGTCCTAGCTCAGAGCCTGTCCTAGCTCAGAGCCCCTGGGCCACGATGGGGAGAAAAATGCTCCGGTGTAGGGGGGGGGGGGGGGCTTTGGCTGGCAGCGGCCCAGGTGCCCAAAAACATTTACTTCAGCAGCATTGTACTGTGTATTAAACAACATTAAACTCACTAACATTGATCTGCTCATATTAAACAAATTAAACTACACCAACATTGATCTGCTTGTTTTAAACAACATTAAACTCACTAACATTGATCTGCTTGTATTAAAAAACAGTAAACTCACTAACATTGATCTGCTTGTATTAAAAAACAGTAAACTCACTAACATTGATCTGCTTGTATTAAAAAACAGTAAACTCACTAACATTGATCTGCTTGTATTAAAGATGGAGTGCCATGATTTTTTCTACCCTAAAACATGATCACCAGGTATTAATCTTATATGAAAAGTACGATTTTTCCCCAAAAAGTGTACAGTGTTTGTAAAACTGTCATTTTTTATGATTCCACCCTACCAGTTCATTAAGTATGCCTGGTTTGCCTGGTGGGTGGTGATGGGTGGAGATCCACCTGGACTGAAGCCACACCCACAGCTTTAGTTGCATGATAAAGGGGGAGGAGTTAGGGGAGGGGCTGAGCACATGATGGCACCATATTGAAGTTTTTTTTCATTGGCATCGTTTGACTGGAAAGGTTCAGCCCCCAGGAAGAACAAGGCCCCAGATGTTAGTGAGGTCAGTGAGGTCAGTCTAGGGTTATAGTTGGAGGAGCTGATGTTAGTGAGGGTCAGTGAGGTCAGTCTAGGGTTATAGTTGGAGGAGTTGATGTTAGTGAGGGTCAGTGAGGTCAGTCTAGGGTTATAGTTGGAGGAGCTGATGTTAGTGAGGGTCAGTGAGGTCAGTCTAGGGTTATAGTTGGAGGAGCTGATGTTAGTGAGGTCAGTCTAGGGTTATAGTTGGAGGAGCTGATGTTAGTGAGGGTCAGTGAGGTCAGTCTAGGGTTATAGTTGGAGGAGTTGATGTTAGTGAGGGTCAGTGAGGTCAGTCTAAGGCCAAGACTAAAGGCTGAACTGAAGTATGTGTAATATTAATTTAATTTCAAGATAAAAGTAAGGATAAGACCAACCATTTTGACACCATGGACCATTTATTCAGTATTTGTGCCCCACAGACCCAAAAACTAAAGATTTATTTTGCTTTTGTCCACAATTCCAGGCTGAATTTGGGAAACAAAACAGTCAACATACAGATCAAGAGTTAAAATATTCATCATGTGAATTATCCCAACTTAGTCTACACAACTAGAGAATGTAGAAGATTAATTGTCTTTTTGGTCCATATGTTCCATCTAGCACATTCTAGTGTCGCTAGTGCATTTTGGATCTTGGCAGTTGGCAACACTGCCTCCAGCAGCGCGAGGCAGTGCCCTGGCGCACAGGAGTGAACAGGAATATGACAACTCTCCTACTTCAAGGCTCTGGTGTAGGACACCTTTTGTTTTTTGAAGGATAGAAACACTAGTTTGCCTGGCCTGGGCCTGGCGCCCTGCATGGCCTGCCCTGGACTGGAAAAAAAAAAAAAAAAAAAAAAAAAAAAAAAAAACTGTCCAGGCCACTAGGTGGCGCAGGCCACCGGGAAAACTCCCTGTACTCCAGATGGCCAATCCACCCCTGTGTTGGAGTCTGCAGTGAAGGGTTAAGAGTTCATTGGTTCTGTGTGTGTGTGTGTGTGTGTGTGTGTGTGTGTGTGTGTGTGTGTGTGTGTGTGTGTGTGTGTGTGTGTGTGTGTGTGTGTGTGTGTGTGTGTGTGTGTGTGTGTGTGTGTGTGTGTATGATGTACTCATCCACACAGACAGCATTCCAACATGATTGTCAGCTCATATATGAAGTTCAACAGGACGGATCTTTTTACCGTACTTGTTTTTTTATGTGAGTTTCCTGGAGTATAATGTTTTGAGTTCCTTGTTCCTTTTGGCAGAGTTACACTTGTTCACAGAACACACGTGACCAAAGACTGAGGTTAGGGTCAAAGGAGTGTGCTTGCATGATATATTGTTGTGTGTGTGTGTGGTGTAACGTCCGGGATTCGAACCCAGGTCTCCCACGTGAAAGTCCAACATCTTAACCACTAGACCAAAGGGACATCCCCTTGGTCCGGGGGCAGATACTAGACTTTGGAGGCATTCACAACGGTAACCGGTCAGGTGGGCACAAAAACCAAGATTAGCGTTCATTCGGTTTCATGAAAACTGATTAATCTTGCCAGATTAACTTGACCAGTTAACTTGGATATGTTGAGGCTTGATTTGGTTTCATGAAAGCAATGCCACATTAGTTCCCATGGAAACTAATGCTATGCACTTAGCCTGCTCCGGACCAGGCTAACAGTCAGGTTTAACCTAATCCTCATGTCTTTGCTGTTTATTAGGCCAATGACTTTTTACACTGTTATTTCAACACCTGTGGTTGTATATGGACTCAACTTGATTAGCTCCGCAGGAGTACAATTCTGTGCAGGGACGACCACCCGTGCAGTCGTAGATTTTGTGTGTGTGTGTGTGTTTCATGGCGCATAATAGCATATGATTGATATACCGTATTTACACACTTCGGGGAGCACAATGCAATCAGTGCACTATTTCAGAAAGCTTATAGCCCGATATATACGCGTTTTAAACAGTAGCTCACTCTCCCCATTTCGGAGATATGATATCATGAATATGGTCTTCATTCTTCAACTTTTATTTTTGACAACTTATGCGTTCAGTCTATTGGCAATAGTTTGCCATGGATTGGATCCGCCATGCCATGTCCCTGGCCTTATTAATCGCGCTCGTATTGCCCTTTATTAATGATCGCCTTCGAGATCATCACCAGCTGCTGCTGTGAAAGGCATGGCCATAGATATATATATAAGAAGGCTTTCTTATATCCATGGGCACGGCTCTCTGGCTCTTGCCAGTCTCGCTGATTGGTCACGCTCAAGGAATCTACAATCTTCATCACAGCCTTTTCAAGCAGTATGTGCACGAGCCTGCAAGCGAGGCTATATGATCGTGGCTCACTAAATCCACACATTTTGAGCCTCGCTTGGCTTTGGTGGAACAGAATGAACCAGGCTCTAAAGACCAGGATATAAAAAGCGTGGTTTTGGCTTAAATCCCCGATTTTCTAATCCACCTTTCGTGAAATACCCCCCAGTGGTCCCTGAGAGGATTCCAGCTGGTCCCCAGCTAAATGATGGTCAGTTGGTAACAAAATGGACCCTTATAGATCTGTAACTCTTGAGAAAATAAAATGAAATTTTACGCTCTCAACAGTTAAATTATATTTAAAGGGGAATTCCACCCATTTTCAACATTTTAATATGTCATTAATATACCTTAGAGATGTTGAGTGGACATGATAAAAAGGTCCCCCCATTCTGTTTCCAAGAAGTGGAGGTCTAAAGAAATCCATTAACATGGTGAAATACATCTTGATGATGTCATCAAGGTATCTCTAAGGTATATTAATATGATGGAGGGACCTTTTTATCATGTCCACTCAATATCTCTAAGGTATATTAATGACATATTAAAATGTTGAAAATGGGTGGAATTCCCCTTTAAGCATCTAAATTACTTCATTTTCAAGAATGTACACATTTAGAAAATTAGAGGTGTTAGGTGGACATGATCAAAAAAGTTCCCCCATTCTGTGTTCCCAAGAAATGGAGGTCTGAAGAAAACCACTAAGATGGTGAAACATCTTGATGACATCATCAAGATATATTTTCACCATGTGTACAGATGGAACCAAATGAACCCGTCAAGGTTCATTTGGTTCCATTTGTACGCTCTCAGAAAAAATGTTGAAAATGGGTGGAATTCCCCTTTAAGAATAAACTGAGGAGTAACTTGGAGAACGTTTACACGCCTTTTATTGTTTTTTATTGATTTATTCCAGAGTTATATTTTACAGAAAGTGGTAAAATAATGGACAGGAAAAAGTCTAATTATATTATACATGTTATTTCCGTAATACTTTACTGTCCTTAACACTATTTTGCATAATTGTTGCATTGGTTATATTAAACATTCATAATTTAAATGATTTAAAAAACAAAAGATCAACCAACTGCATGGACTGGTAAAATGTTTATCAAAGTTAAATCAGAGTTACAGAGCAGTAAATGTAGTGTAGTTTCTATCAGTAAATGTAGTGTAGTTTCTATCAGTAAATGTAGTGTAGTTTCTATCAGTAAATGTAGTGTAGTTTCTATCAGTTACAGAGCAGTAAATGTAGTGTAGTTTCTATCAGTTACAGAGCAGTAAATGTAGTGTAGTTTCTATCAGTAAATGTAGTGTAGTTTCTATCAGTTACAGAGCAGTAAATGTAGTGTAGTTTCTATCAGTTACAGAGCAGTAAATGTAGTGTAGTTTCTATCAGTTACAGAGCAGTAAATGTAGTGTAGTTTCTATCAGTAAATGTAGTGTAGTTTCTATCAGTTACAGAGCAGTAAATGTAGTGTAGTTTCTATCAGTTACAGAGCAGTAAATGTAGTGTAGTTTCTATCAGTTACAGAGCAGTAAATGTAGTGTAGTTTCTATCAGTAAATGTAGTGTAGTTTCTATCAGTTACAGAGCAGTAAATGTAGTGTAGTTTCTATCAGTTACAGAGCAGTAAATGTAGTGTAGTTTCTATCAGTTACAGAGCAGTAAATGTAGTGTAGTTTCTATCAGTTACAGAGCAGTAAATGTAGTGTAGTTTCTATCAGTTACAGAGCAGTAAATGTAGTGTAGTTTCTATCAGTTACAGAGCATAGAGCAGGAAACCACTGAATGTGTTGTGGGTGAGTGGGTCATCATAGAGCCTGTTCCAACTAGTACCATATAACCTCATGTCCACTGTGTCTCCATGCTCCATCTGCACTATCACTGCATTAGAGATGTATTCAAAGCCCCAATTATCTTCGTTAGTTCCATAGTTACTAAAGAGTTGCTGATTATTTTTATACATGAGGATCCACATCTTCTGTGATGATCCTTTGGTACCTGCAGTGAACCGGAAGTAATAAACCCCTCTGAAAGGAGCACGAAAATATCCTGTAAGACACACACACACACACACACACACACACACACACACACACACACACACACACACACACACACACACACACACACACACACACACACACACACACACACACACACACACACACACAGGCAATTTGGAGTCATGTTGAAACACATACAGGTTGTATTTATACACACGTTTACATAATGTTTCTCTGTCCACTGTCCACTGAATTTCATTTACAGTTTTCATTCATTCATAAAATATTGGTTGTACACACACACACACACACACACACACACACACACACACACACACACACACACACACACACTAGGGCTTTAACCAAAAAATCGATACATCGATGCATCGATTTGCATAACACGTGTCGACTCCAAAATGCCCGAGACGATAAGTTGTTTTTCCCCTTCCTCCGAGGGAAAGGAGTAAAGAGGAGGAATTAAACATTTACCTTTGTTTTCCCCTTTTTTCTTTCTCTATGTGTGCGACGAGTGTGTATATAATTCAACTGTAATATTGGTTACTGTCACTCACGGACAGAAATCTCCTTTGAAGTTTCCTTTGCAACTCTATCGGAGTGCTGCATGCGCAGCGCGCTCTTGCGCTCTGGGCGCGCGGCGTTCCACTGATCATTACGTACACGGATAAGATCGAACAGCAAACAGTGTCAGAGGAATACAGAACTTCATCAACCAACACATCCCCGTGTTACAGTGACCTACGCACGGGACGCATGCTTCTGTCCGCGTCGTTCTCATTAATTTACTGAATGGATCAGAAAAGAAAGGCAGCGCAGTATGGTGGTGGTGGAGGAGGAGGAGGAGGCTACATGTAAATGGATAGTATTCTGATAATGTGGCCGCTGTTAGAACGAGCATGTCTTCTGTTGCGTTCTAACGCGTGGGCTGCTGTGTATTGATAATGTTGTGTTTTTATGGCTGGTCATAGTGGACGTTGTGCTGCGCTGTGCCAATATTGTTTTCATATTAAGCTTGCCACACCCCCCCCCCCCCCCCCCCCCCCCCGCGCCATAAAACGATAAATCGATACAACTTCGACTTGACTGTCTGAAAAGTCGACTTGAAAAAATCTCAAGTCGTTAATGCCCTAACACACACACACACACACACACACACACACACACACACACACATACGCATAATCCAGCGAATCGTTAGTTCATTGAGGCACGGAGGGCAGAAGGTTATTTAATTCTCCTTATTCTCAATTAGTAATTCATTCTGTTCCTTTAAATCTGCAGTCTCTCCATGTCAACTCCCCTCACTCTCATTGCCTGTCAGCTAAGTCAGTCACACCCACATTCAATCATGTGCTCCTTATAAGCAGTCTCTCTCTCCTCTCTCTCTCTCTCTCTCTCTCTCTCTCTCTCTCTCTCTCTCTCTCTCTCTCTCTCTCTCTCTCTCTCTCTCTCTCTCTCTCTCTTTCCTGCTAGCTGCTCTGTCCTGTTGATCAGATGTGTTCAAATTTCCTCCACCTCCCCGGCCTCCTCCCTGTGGCACCGGTTCTGAGTACATGAGTCTCTGATTAATCATGATTTAAGGGATGTAACATTTGTGGTATCTGGTATCTGTGTTTACTGTGGAATATGATATTTCTGTATCCATGTGGTTCATGTATTTTGGATATTGTTGTAATGTCTCTTGTCAGTCTGCACTGGATATGATGCCCTTGTGTTAATGTCTTGTATTTTCGGTTACTGTACCTTGGCTCTGCTCAGGGGGGTTGTTGATATCAGAGCTGTACCTCAGGTGTGCAGGTAATCGGAGATATCAAATGCGATATCAGACCTATGACTCAGTTCATAGATCGTCTGATATCACATGAGCAAGAGCCACGCCGCCAAACAATCATGCAAAAGCTTTGCAATAAATGGTCTATGGTCAATCGGATTTCTGAGCCGAAGTGTGTCAATGAACTGCAGATATGTCATTTGACACATTACTATGAAGCCTGAACAAGTTATTATCTACTAAAAAGACAGAAAAAAAAAAAAGATGGAAATTCCTATTTTCATTTCTTTTACTAACATGGGACTAAAGGTTTTGATTTTCCACAGACTAAAACTGACTAAAACCTCTTTGAGTTCCTGTCGACTACAACTAGACTAAAACAAGAGTTGTGCCCCTACACGTCTCCACTATTTGAAATTCATTGTGTAGTACCAGCCTGGCGCACTAGGGGCGCCAAAGAGTAGCTACACTATGTGAACCTGCTGCTCGATCCTGATTGGAGGAGAATTCACCCTCCACCTGGGGAACTTTTATTAGCTCCTCTGCTAACGTGGGGGAGGGGGAAACTCCATATATGGTCTGCACACCTTATAATAGAGCATTTTAACAGAAAAAAATGGGTGATATCTGACAAAAGTGAAATCACCTTTAAGGAGTGTTTTCACAAAATAACACCTGGACCACATTTTTCTAACAAATTAAGTGATAATAAAGGTAAAAAAAAGAAAAAGAAAAAAAAAACTTTTGGTGTGCAATTCTCCTTTAATCTCCACCTACCTGTAGATGTATTGTAAGCGTTGCCGATGTTAGTGAAGACTCTCTGATACACCAGAGTGGTTGTAGAATTGTATGGTCCAATCATTCCATCACCCAAATAATAAGCAGCGAACGCCACCTGTGGTTGTTCTGTCAACATAACATTATCACTTTATATCATTATTAATACATTAATGATATCATTTAAAGATTATGAAAACATGTATTACATTATTAAATTAACACAAACACGCGCACACACACACACACACACACACACACACACACACACACACACACACACACACACACACACACACACACACACACACACCTCGCAGTGTGTGTTGTTTAACGTCAAAATCTGACAGATTAGAATCTAATCTGTCAGATTTTGACAGTCTATACTCAATAAGCACACCTGCCTTGCTGGGGAGATACCGTGCTGACAAGGAGAAGGGCGTGTAAGGGCGTGAAGGGGTGTAAAACTCATTTTGGGGTGGGGGCCGCATTGGACTTTATGTGACTTCATGGGGGCCTGAGCAGCGCGGTGCCAGTCACTCTCACTGCTATGAGAGATGCTATTTTTATTTACAGAGCGCCAATAAACCATTCATTATTAGAAAAAAATAATTTCAAATAGTGTCTTAGCTGAAATTTGTAAATGGCTACAAAACCCATGGTTTTATGCAGACCTGCTTTTTATTGAAGTGATGGATCATCGACCATTCAAAAATAATGAATGAATAACAATAACTAATGCTTCTAAAATACAGTATATATTATTATTTTATTATATTATTTATAGTATATTTTTTTAACTCTGAATTGAATTATTATTATTACCCATATTATTATATTTAAATAGCCAAGCTGTGATCTGAATAATCCCTCAGTTATAGACCCTCATACTGGTGCAGTAACCTGACTCCACCAGATGGGGCAGCAGAAAGAGGAGGAGGGAATACTCCTCTCTCTGCTGCCCCATCTGGCGGAGTCAGGTTACTGCTGAAGTATAGTTCTCACTTTGCAGCGCCAGTACCCCCCCTACCCTAACCCTAACCCTAACCCCCCCCCCCCCCCCCCCCCCCCCCCAGCCCCCCCCTCCACTCTCTGCAAGTCAACATTCCAATCAATTAAGCATTCTCAGCTGTGAGGCTACTAGCTAGTTCTCAGAGAAGAGAACTTGGAAGCATTTCTTTAAACGATCATAACTTTTGACAGGAACGTGCTAGAGACTTACTTTTTTTTTTTATAGACTCAGACTACAAGCCTGGGCCGGAATAAATCACACACACACACACACACACACACACACACACACACACACACACACACACACACACACACACACACACACACACACACACACACACACACACACACACAGTATTCATTATAGAACTTAAATTGTAGTTCTACTACCTGTTATTTTTGTGCTCAGTTGGTTCACCATCGTCTCTACTCTGGACAGCTGATCTGAAAATCATCACAATATTAACATTAACTACAGACATGCAGTTTGGGGGAAATTGTCCTCAATGATGTACTGTAGGCCAGGGGTTTTCAACAGGTGGTCCCTGAGAGGGTCCCAGGTGGTCCCCAGGCTAAATGATGAAGAGTCCGGGTCTATTTGGTTTCATGTTTACACTCTCAAGAGTTAAAGATAGAGTGCCATGAATTTTTCTACCCTAAAACATGATCATCAGGTATTAATGTTATATGAAAAGTGAGATTTTTTTTTCCCAAAAAGTGTACAGTGTTTGTTAAACTGTCATTTTTATGATTCCACCCTACCAGTTCATTAAGTATGCCTGGTTTGCCTGGTGGGTGGTGATGGGTGGAGATCCACCTGAACTGAAACCACACCCACAGCTTTAGTTGTATGATAAAGGGGGAGGAGTTAGGGGAGGGGCTGAGCACATGATGTCACTATATTGAAGTTTTTTTCATTGGCACGTTTGACTGGAAAGGTTCAGCCCCCAGGAAGAAACCCTAAATACAAAGGGAAGACATCATTGCACATAAAAAAACACACACCAAGGGGTCTATTTACATACTGTCACCTCTTAAACATGTACAAAATTGGAAAAAATACAAAAATCACGGCACCCCCTCTTTAAAATATTCATCTACACAACTAGAGAATGTAGAACACATATATGTCCAACTCAAGGCCTGCGGGCAAAATCAGGCCCACAGGATGATATTTAATGACTATTAGAACTGGTCCTCTGGTATATTACACACATATTTAATGACTATTAGAACTGGTCCTCTGGTATATTACACACATATTTAATGACTATTAGAACTGGTCCTCTGGTATATTACACACATATTTAATGACTATTAGAACTGTCCTCTGGTATATTACACACATATTTAATGACTATTAGAACTGTCCTCTGGTATATTACACACATATTTAATGACTATTAGAACTGTCCTCTGGTATATTACACACATATTTAATGACTATTAGAACTGGTCCTCTGGTATATTACACACATATTTAATGACTATTAGAACTGTCCTCTGGTATATTACACACATATTTAATGACTATTAGAACTGTCCTCTGGTATATTACACACATATTTAATGACTATTAGAACTGGTCCTCTGGTATATTACACACATATTTAATGACTATTAGAACTGTCCTCTGGTATATTACACACATATTTAATGACTATTAGAACTGTCCTCTGGTATATTACACACATATTTAATGACTATTAGAACTGTCCTCTGGTATATTACACACATATTTAATGACTATTAGAACTGTCCTCTGGTATATTACACACATATTTAATGACTATTAGAACTGTCCTCTGGTATATTACACACATATTTAATGACTATTAGAACTGTCCTCTGGTATATTACACACATATTTAATGACTATTAGAACTGTCCTCTGGTATATTACACACATATTTAATGACTATTAGAACTGTCCTCTGGTATATTACACACATATTTAATGACTATTAGAACTGGTCCTCTGGTATATTACACACATATTTAATGACTATTAGAACTGGTCCTCTGGTATATTACACACATATTTAATGACTGTTAGAACTGTCCTCTGGTATATTACACACATATTTAATGACTATTAGAACTGTCCTCTGGTATATTACACACATATTTAATGACTGTTAGAACTGGTCCTCTGGTATATTACACACATATTTAATGACTGTTAGAACTGTCCTCTGGTATATTACACACATATTTAATGACTGTTAGAACTGTCCTCTGGTATATTACACACATATTTAATGACTGTTAGAACTGTCCTCTGGTATATTACACACATATTTAATGACTATTAGAACTGTCCTCTGGTATATTACACACATATTTAATGACTATTAGAACTGTCCTCTGGTATATTACACACATATTTAATGACTATTAGAACTGCATGGTCCTCTGGTATATTACACACATATTTAATGACTATTAGAACTGCATGGTCCTCTGGTATATTACACACATATTTAATGACTATTAGAACTGCATGGTCCTCTGGTATATTACACACATATTTAATGACTATTAGAACTGCATGGTCCTCTGGTATATTACACACATATTTAATGACTATTAGAACTGTCCTCTGGTATATTACACACATATTTAATGACTATTAGAACTGTCCTCTGGTATATTACACACATATTTAATGACTATTAGAACTGTCCTCTGGTATATTACACACATATTTAATGACTATTAGAACTGGTCCTCTGGTATATTACACACATATTTAATGACTATTAGAACTGTCCTCTGGTATATTACACACATATTTAATGACTATTAGAACTGGTCCTCTGGTATATTACACACATATTTAATGACTGTTAGAACTGTCCTCTGGTATATTACACACATATTTAATGACTATTAGAACTGTCCTCTGGTATATTACACACATATTTAATGACTATTAGAACTGTCCTCTGGTATATTACACACATATTTAATGACTATTAGAACTGTCCTCTGGTATATTACACACATATTTAATGACTATTAGAACTGTCCTCTGGTATATTACACACATATTTAATGACTATTAGAACTGGTCCTCTGGTATATTACACACATATTTAATGACTATTAGAACTGTCCTCTGGTATATTACACACATATTTAATGACTATTAGAACTGTCCTCTGGTATATTACACACATATTTAATGACTATTAGAACTGTCCTCTGGTATATTACACACATATTTAATGACTATTAGAACTGTCCTCTGGTATATTACACACATATTTAATGACTATTAGAACTGTCCTCTGGTATATTACACACATATTTAATGACTATTAGAACTGTCCTCTGGTATATTACACACATATTTAATGACTATTAGAACTGTCCTCTGGTATATTACACATATATTGAATGACTATTAGAACTGTCCTCTGGTATATTACACATATATTTAATGACTATTAGAACTGTCCTCTGGTATATTACACACATATTTAATGACTATTAGAACTGCATGGTCCTCTGGTATATTACACACACATTTTTAATGACTATTAGAACTGCATGGTCCTCTGGTATATTACACACATATTTAATGACTATTAGAACTGTCCTCTGGTATATTACACACATATTTAATGACTATTAGAACTGTCCTCTGGTATATTACACACACATATTTAATGACTATTAGAACTGTCCTCTGGTATATTACACACATATTTAATGACTATTAGAACTGTCCTCTGGTATATTACACACATATTTAATGACTATTAGAACTGTCCTCTGGTATATTACACACACCATGAATTACTTTCTCATCTCAATTCATTTACTTTTGTAAATCAGTTGAGTTATGAGGTCAATTCATATTTGTTTAATCACTTTAATAGTTGTTTTTGTCAACTATAACAAAAGACGAAGTCGTTGATATTTAGTCGACTAAGAGTAGAACAACAAAATAATTTAAAAAGACTAAGTGGGACTAAAGGGCAAGATGTTATTGAATAGCATATTTAAATAAAAAACAACACTGTTGTGGAGGGGACTTTTCAATTCAATTCAATAACTCCAATTCCTTACTACTACCAGGTTATGCGGAGAATTTATTTGGGTAACCTTGGAACACAGCTAACACCGACTATTTCTTTGTTGTGCCAAATATTTCTTATCGCCACCTACTGGCCTCGCATACGTGTTGGAGCCCAAAATGTCCGTTTTGGATTGTATGTGTGGACACGGATATCTTTGTTGTGTGGACAGGATTTTTTTTTTCACAGGAGGAGGAAAAGAACAGATGTTTTCCTTGTGTAGGCATGGCCTAAATGGGAAAACACAGATGATGAATCTCAAAAAATCTATAGTGATTGGTGCTGATCCTATTTACCGGTTACTAATCAGTTGGCAACTGAGTTGATTTTCTATTTGATTTCATTTCAGCTTCAATTTACACAGAGGGGGGGGGGGGGGTGTTGTGGATGAACATTTTAAACACCATATTATGGTCTGTTGACTACACAATAAGGCCATCTCACTTTTCAGATCTTACACTTTTCCCCTTACTTTTTATTTTTTATATACTTAAAGGGGAAGTCCACCCATTTTCAACATTCTAATATCATTAGATCATCTCCAATGGTGGTGAGTGTAACTATTGTATACTATCAATTAATTGATGACTATCCTCACCAAATAGCAGGTGGTGTGTTCATGATTACCTTTACTTTCTGACTTCAACGTCTGCTGGTTTGATTCACTGGTACTGAGTCTGGTCTGGAGGGTCTGGACCTGGTCTTCACTGGTACTGAGTCTGGTCTGAAGGGTCTGGACCTGGTCTTCACTGGTACTGAGTCTGGTCTGAAGGGTCTGGACCTGGTCTTCACTGGTACTGAGTCTGGTCTGGACCTGGTCTTCACTGGTACTGAGTCTGGTCTGAAGGACTTCAACCTGATTCTGGCTGGCTGTCAGGTTGGCAGTCATTTCTGGAAAACATTTCATAGAGAAATCTTTGAACTCCACCACAGCTTTTAATTTATCAACACCAAAAGGATATTAAAGAGTATTTCAGGTTGCAAGTTCAGCTTCAAAGCTCTGCTAAACATAATTTGCTCAATTTGATCAATTCAATCCATCTGTACCTGATATCTTCCCGTTGAGTTCCTTCACATGGTTGTTGCTGGTATCCAGTCTCTCTACCAGTGGTTGGACCACGGTGGTGATCAGGCTGGTCAGTCGGTCTCTGGTTCTGAGCATCTCTTCTAAGAGAGAGACAGTGAGGTCATCTACTGTCAGAGCTGAGACATTGAGGGGTCAGAAACTGAAGCTGTTTAGTAAAGATACTTACTTTGCATTCCCTTAATGTTGTCCTCACTGGCAGTCAGCCTGGATTCTACAGCAGACAGCCGAGCTGGAGTCCAACATCAATATGAAATTAATTGTCTCCTATATTTAACATGATATTTTGATTTATTTTTATTAGTTATCAACATCTGGTTTTATTACCTTCACCGTCTGTCCTCAACAACTGGAGGCTGAATTCACTGGCATTAAGTCTGGTCTGAAGATTCAAGACGTTGTCTTCACTGGTATTGAGTCTGGTCTGAAGATTCAAGACGTTGTCTTCACTGGTACTGAGTCTGGTCTGAAGGGTCTGGACCTGGTCTTCACTGGTACTGAGTCTGGTCTGCAGGAGTTCAACATGGTTCTGGCTGGCAGACAAATTGGCAGTCATTTCTGTAAAACATTTCACATAGAAAGCTTTCAAGCACAGTTCAGGCTGTACATTTAGCCAGTCTCCAGGCTGCATGTTTGGCACAACAATCTCTTGACCTTTCTAACCAGAGTTTTATTATGCCATTGGTTCCATCCCATGTTTGGTGATGGAACGACTCCACCTGAAGATCAGACACAAGCTCTCTAAATGAGCAGCTTCTAGATAGACCAGGCCAGTGTATACCTCAACAGGTTGGTTACAGGAGACATGTTGGTATTGTCTCCTATAGTAACCATGATACTGACCATTAACCATGATACTGACCATTAACCATGATACTGACCATTAACCATGATACTGACCATTAACCATGATACTGACCATTAACCATGATACTGACCATTAACCATGATACTGACCATTAACCATGGTACTGACCATTAACCATGATACTGACCATTAACCATGATACTGACCATTAACCATGATACTGACCATTAACCATGATACTGACCATTAACCATGATACTGACCATTAACCATGATACTGACCATTAACCATGGTACTGAGCATCTTCTGAAGGTTCACAACGTTGTCTTCACTGGTACTGAGTCTGGTCTGAAGGGTCTGGACCTGGTCTTCACTGGTACTGAGTCTGGTCTGGAGGGTCTGGACCTGGTCTTCACTGGTACTGAGTCTGGTCTGAAGGGTCTGGACCTGGTCTTCACTGGTACTGAGTCTGGTCTGAAGGGTCTGGACCTGGTCTTCACTGGTACTGAGTCTGGTCTGAAGGGTCTGGACCTGGTCTTCACTGGTACTGAGTCTGGTCTGAAGGGTCTGGACCTGGTCTTCACTGGTCTTGAGTCTGGTCTGGAGGACTTCAAAGTTGGCAGCCATTTCTGGAAAACATTTCACAGAGAAAACCTTTAAACACGTCTTGGCGTTTCTAACCAGAGTTTTATTCAGTCTCATGTTTGGCGATGGAACGACTCCACCTGGAGATCAGAGATGGGATTTGATGACCATGTTTCAGAGTATATATTTTTAACCTGCATCGTTCCTGTCCATGGCGTCTCTGGTGCGGTTGAGCTTCCTCTCCATCTGTGTCTTCAGGTAGTCTCTCTCCATGGCGTCTCGTTCAGGATCCAACAGCTGGAGCACAGACCTCATGTTGGTCTCCAGACTCTGTAGTCTCTGATCTAGACTGGGCTAAGACACCATGACACACACACACACACACACACACACACACACACACACACACACACACACACACACACACACACACACACACACACACACACACACACACACACACACAGAGAAAAAGTAATAGAAAAGCAGGGGTTGACACTAAGGTCTCCGGGGCACTTGCCCATCGGGCAAGTGCAAATCAGGTTCTACTTGCCCTCAGGTCATGGTCACTTGCCCCCCAAAAATATATTGTAAATTTTGCATTTAAGTTTACTTCCTACTTGGGTGCTTTAAACCAGGGGTTTTCAACAGGCGGTCCGGGGACCACCAGTGGTCCCTGAGAGGGTTCCAGGTGGCCCCCAGCTTAGTTGGGTAACCAGATGTAACTCTTGAGAACGTAAAAATGAAACCAAATGGACCCTTGCGGGTCCATTTGGTTTCATTTTTACACTCTCAGGAGTTAAAATTCATCATCTTAATTAGCCCATAGTGGTCACAGACCCAGTGGTCCCTGACCCCAGCAAAATGATAGTTTGGAACCAAATGAACCTGAGAGAGAGATAGGTAGAGATAGCTAGAAAGCAGGGAAAGACACAGAGGCAGAGTGCAATGACTGCCTTCAAGACAAATTTATCTTGTGTTGTGTTATAGTGCACTAAGTTGCACACTTGCCCGATCGGGCAACCAGGTAGCAGTCTTCACTTGCCCCACCATTTTTTTTTACTTGCCCCGGGCAAGTGGGCAAGTGTTAGTGTCAAGCCCTGAGAAGGAACTTAGGATCTGTTTACACTATGGCTTTAAACAACTAGTCGACTATCTATTAGTCTACTAGTAGACTAGTCTACTAGTAGACTAGTCTACTAGTAGACTAGTCTACTAGTAGACTAGTCTACTAGTCCACTACAGTACACACTGAAACAGCGGCTAAACCTGTCTGTTGAATAATTGTATCATGTGACAATATGTGACAGAAGATGTCACAAACTAGTAAGTAGCATACTTACTTATATTTCTAATTATTTTAACATAAGAAGTGAGTGCGGTTCAGAGATGAGTATAGACAGAGTTGTGACAACTCTGTTCACTTCATGGGACCAGTCCAAACAATGTATTTTAGGCTGCCTGACAGCAGTCACTGCTTAGAGTTTCTGACCCATCAATGTCAAATCTCTGACTTACAGCCACATAACCGTTAGCCCCTCCTCTCTTCTCTCTGCAGCGTATCAACTCAGACAGACAGACAGACAGACAGACAGACAGACAGGCAGGCAGGCAGGCAGGCAGGCAGGCAGGCAGGCAGGCAGGCAGGCAGCCCAGCAAACATTGGACGTCCAGCGGACGTCCAAATGACGTGCAGATTAGGTCGGTCCGTCCAAGACCAATTTTGGACGTCCATGTGACGTCCAAACAAGGTCCAATATTTTGACGTCTAACTTAGACCCAATTTGAACGTCAATAAGACGTTCAATTTTTGCACGTCATCTTTGGATGTCCATCGGACGTTTGACACACGTCCTGGAAAAGACGTCCGGCTAGGTCCGTTTTTTGGACGTCCATTGGACGTCAGAATCAGGTCCTACAAAGACGTCCGGCTAGGTCCGTTTTTTGGACGTCCATTGGACGTCAGAATCAGGTCCTCCAAAGACGTCCGGCTAGGTCCATTTTTTGGACGTCCATTGGACGTCAGAATCAGGTCCTCCAAAGACGTCCGGCTAGGTCCATTTTTTGGACGTCCATTGGACGTCAGAATCAGGTCCTCCAAAGACGTCCGGCTAGGTCCATTTTTTGGACGTCCATTGGACGTCAGAATCAGGTCCTACAAAGACGTCCGGCTAGGTCCATTTTTTGGACGTCCATTGGACGTCAGAATCAGGTCCTACAAAGTCGTTCGGCGAGGTCCATTTTTTGGTCGTCCATTGGACGTCAGAATCAGGTCCTCCAAAGACGTCCGGCTAGGTCCATTTTTTGGACGTCCATTGGACGTCAGAATCAGGTCCTCCAAAGACGTCCGGCTAGGTCCATTTTTTGGTCGTCCATTGGACGTCAGAATCAGGTCCTCCAAAGACGTCCGGCTAGGTCCATTTTTTGGACGTCCATTGGACGTCAGAATCAGGTCCTCCAAAGACGTCCGGCTAGGTCCATTTTTTGGTCGTCCATTGGACGTCAGAATCAGGTCCTACAAAGACGTCCGGCTAGGTCCATTTTTTGGACGTCCATTGGACGTCAGAATCAGGTCCTACAAAGACGTCCGGCTAGGTCCATTTTTTGGACGTCCATTGAACGTCAGAATCAGGTTCTAAAAAGACATCCGGCTATAGGTCCATTTTTTGGACATCCATTGGACGTTTGAATCAGTTCCTGCAAAGACGTCTGGCTAGGTCCATTTTTTATGTCCATTGGACGTCAGAATCAGGTCCTAGAAAGTCATCTGGCCAGGACATTTTTTGGATGTCCATTGGATTTTTGTGGACCTCGACTGGACGACCACGTCATGCCTATATGGGGATACTCTGACCTAGGACATTGACCATAATATTAGGAAGAGACTAACGAAGCCCTTTTTTCAAATATTTTTTTCTAATTAACGCATCGACTGGGCGACCACATCATACCTATATATGGGGATACATGTGACGTAGTGCTTTGTAGACATAAAGCTTCGTAGACATAATAGGGATATGCAGCAATGCTAACTTAATCGAGAGAGAAACAAATGAGTGCTTATATCTATTGTATTTACATGGTGGAATTCTGTCTTCTCCCATCCCGCACACATACTCTTGGTTGAGAGGATGTGGGATCAGAGACAATGTTCTGAGCCCGTCTAATGACTGCTTGTATAAAGATGGCTCGGGGGAGGGGGGGGGCTGATTGGGGGGCTGGACATGCCCATGATCTTCCCGGCCATCTTTGCAAGCAATCTGCGATTTAAACTTAAGATTCAAGTTACCAAACCAGCTGGTGATACCAGAATTGACTCAATGCTTGCTCTGTGAAAAAGCAACAAACCCTAACTCCAAACAACCTCAATCTACAGAGGAAGTGTAAGCGATGCCGATGATGTATCTTAGCACAACAGGATGTAACATGCATGTTCCAGCTCATCAATATGTACTCCTAGGTACTTATATGAGGAGCCCTGACACATGGTGTTGTTATGAATACTGATCATGGTCAAGGTCAATAATGACCTCTTCCATTTTCTTTGTGTTTATCATCAGGTAATTCTGATCGCACCATTCAGCATACCTTTCCACTCCAGCTGTGTGGCTGTGGGGGGCAGATTGGCTTGTGAGCAGGCTGAGTATAATGGTGTCATCAGAAAATGTAATCACATACTGATTTGGATATGATCTAGCTTACATAGTCATTAGTATACAACGTAAACAAAAAAGTGGAACTGACAGTCCCCTGTGGGACCCCTGGGCTACTAAGTGCTTCCTCAGAGAACACATCATTGAACCTGACGCTTTGTGGTCTCTGAGATGACCTCCTGCTACACCCAGCACATCATCTCTACCAGCTCTTTCCTTCAGGGAGAAGTACTGGACTGGTCTATTATTATTAGTGTAAGGACAGCACACACACACACACACACACACACACACACACACACACACACACACACACACACACACACACACACACACACACACACACACACACACACACACACACACATCATCACATCAGCGTTCAATTGAGTCATAGAAGCTTTTGTACAAGAATAGAACAGCTGTACTAAAATCTACTGGACTTTAGTCTGTTTTCAGCTCTAGTAAGGCTGTATTGAAGTCTATTAGGCTGCTTGAAACTGTATACTGTTGCTTGGAAATATTAAACTATGCATGGGCCATGTACAATCTCATGTAAAGGTCATTGCCATGTACACAGTGATTACGCCCACATGCAAGAAGTTACAGAGCGGACAGGAGCCTAGTCCAGCACAGGCTAGTACACCTAAGACAACAATGATGCGGTATTTGCACTCCCTACCTTTTGACAAACTAAAGACAACTTTCAATAAACTACGCTGCTGCACTATACAACATGTGAAAAGAGGTCCTCATCCAGATGTACTGCACACACACAGGACAGGCCATTATAACAGGAGGTATCTAGCAGGTTTAGGTTCTCCTTTGTACCTATAACCACACTCCTATGATTCCCTTACAGAGGGGGGAGGAGAAGACGCTAAGACAAGGTGTAAAGGTCTCTCCATTACACTGAAAACATGTTGTCTTGTCTTCTCTCTTAATTATTATTATATCAGGGATGTGTACCTGCTGTGGGGGTGTACGATTCACATGGGTGCCTTAATGTATTGTACTGTAATGTCTTGTAATGTATTGCATGTTTAAGTCTGTATGTCCAAGACAAATTTCTCCTTAGAGATGAAATTAAGTAACCTTGAACCTTGACATTGTTGTATGGTGATAAGGACTGGACACAGGGTGACCAGACGCCCCTCTTTGCGCAAGACAGTCCCACAGACTTTTCAAGCGTCCCAAAAATATTTTAGGGCATTTTGAGGGCCCCAAAGGCCCCAATACTGGATGGTCCACCCCTGTATGCCAGATGGCCAATCTGCCCCTGTCCCTGTCCCACATTGTCCCACACAGACAGCTGCACTGTCCCTCAAATGAACATTTTGGATCTGGTCACATAACTGGACACCAACAGTAGGCCTACAAAGTATACTATCTCATTTTCTTGTAAACAATTGGGTCTAATACGTTTAACATTGTGACACTAAATAGACTTGGACATCATATTTCTGAATAAACAGGCTAATTGTTGATCTATGCAGGCAGTATTTTGACATGGATGGATCTGAATCAAACTTAAAATTTAGATTTATTTAATTTATTATGATGATATATGTGCTAGTCATCACAACCATAATTAGATTAGGATTCTATATTTTGTCATATAAAACAATAGTGAAAAACATGCATCAACATTTTAAAACTTAATTTTATATTTATTTAATTTATAATGAAGATATATGTGCAAGAGAGTGTGATCCCATAAGTCATAATTACATTAGATTTTATCAAACAATATTGGGGGAAAAAACATTAAATTAAATAATACAGTTTGAATAGGTAAGAACTATTGTGATTGGCCGAGGCAAAATGACCTAATACTGAACACCCCTGTGATTGGCTGCCACGACCTGGTGGGCGGGGCCATCCTGCAGCTACCATTCAGCACTATACAGCCGTGCCAACCGACGCGACTCCAGTTCGGTTCTTCAGACAAGTCACTTCTTCAAAACAAATCGAAGGTAAGCAGTATTATAATATTATTTTAATTATAAGTGAAATGATATGGAAGAATGCAACTGTAACCCAACCGCACATGAACAAGCACATGTCCAGTCGCTAAGATTGTATGTTTGGAGATGTTGCAAAGGTTATTCTATAGCTAGTGTGAATGCTAACTTGTGCTAACAAAGCTAGCGCCGAGTAGCCTAAGTTACATCAGGGGAGCCCAACCAGTAGATCGGGATCTATTGGTAGATCTCGGCCTGATCACAAGTAGATCTCTGGAGATGTGGGGGGAAAGAAAAAAAATGGGGTGGAGAAGAAAAAAGAGCGAGCGTGTGTGTGTGTGTGTGTGTGTGTGTGTGTGTGTGTGTGTGTGTGTGTGTGTGTGTGTGTGTGTGTGTGTGTGTGTGTGCGCGCGCGCGTGCGTGCGTGCGTGCGTGCACGTGTCAGTCTGTCTACAAAGCGGCTCATTTGGAGGATTGTTGTCTGCTATCTGTGAATTTGCCAACAGTATTGTTCTGCAACGTGTAATGGACTGTTCTGCAACTTATAATGGAATATTCTGGACTGTTCTTATTATGATTGCATTTGTAATGGCAGTGTTTGACCAAGTCTGTTGTACTTATGTTGTACTGTTGTAGGCCTATTTATGACAAGTCTGTTGTACTTTATGCTTATATGGACATAAAGTAAAGTGGTAAAACAAAGTAGTGTTGTGTTGTTGTGAAGTTGCAGGCTGGCAACGATGCGTGTGGTTTGAAATGTTGATATTGAACTGGTAGATCCCGGAGGAGTTGGCTGCTGAAAAGTAGATCTTGGGTCAAAAAAGGTTGGGCACCCCTGTTATACATTATACTACCGGTACGTTATTTTTTAACATGTTTGGTTGGTTGAGGCCTGTACTAGCGAGTCAGCCTGGCCGCCACACCGTTGTTAGCAGAAACAAAGCAGAACGTTGAATATTATATTATCTATTATACTTTATTATTTTTAACATGTTTGGTTATGAGGCCTGTACTAGCGATGTATGGGCTTGTTGCTCGGCTGTTTTCAGTGGCAGCTTTATCCACAAGACCAATGCTAGGGTTTAAGTGGTTGGTTGAATGAATGAATGAATGAATGAATGAATGAATGAATGAAATTTGTATTGACAGAAATTGAGAGTATCAGGTCATGTACACACAGCAACAAAACTTATAACAGCTTGGAGAATTACAGTACAATTCAAGTACAACTGCATCAAATCTGAAAAAATTCTTGGACACTAGTTAAGCATACACTTGTTTACAATAGTGGCCAACTTGTTCATTTCATTAAGACATTCAGAGACATGCAGTATAATTACTTCTGTAAAGCCAGAAGTAGCAAATCATAGAGGAGGTAAAATCATAGTTGTGGTAAAAAAGGGAAAAGAGAAATGCACAAAAGGGAGAAGGGGTAGGTAGGGGGAATTGTATTTACAAATTAATTTTTACAGAGACCAGTTTCGTATTGCAGCCATTGCCTGCCTGTATTAAACAACGTCAAACTCACAAACTTCGCAACTGTAGAGAAAGCTTGATATATCCTCTGTTGATCTGCAAGGGTTTTGTCTCATAAAAATCCACTGCTAGACATATTATGAGCTACTTTCTGTCCTGGGTAGTCCTCAACAAACAACATGAGCTGCCATCTTGAAAATAAGAATGAATGAATGAAATCTTTATTGACAGAGATGAGAGTTACAGTACAAGTCAAGTACACACTACAACAAAACTGATAACAGCTTGGAGAATTACAGTACAATTCAAGTACAACTGCATCAAATCTGAAAAAGCTGATTGGACACACTAGTTAAGCATACACTTGTTTACAATAGTGGCCAACTTGTTCATTTCATTAAGGCATTCAAATACCGTACATATAAAACAACTACTTCAGTAAAATCAGAAGCAGCAAATCATTGAGGTAAAATCATAGTGGAGGTAAAAAGGGAAAAGAGAAATGTACAATGAGGAGAGGCGGGGTGGGTGGGGGATTTTATATACATTTTTGTTTTACAGAGGCCAGTTTCGAATTGCAGCCATCTGTAGGTGCCCTTTGAGAGCGGTTTTGAAGGAGTCAAGGGATTCACATGCCTTTGACTGTTGGTAGGGCATTCCACATTTTGGTGGCATATGAGTGGAAGGAATTAAGACCCTTGTTTGTGCCAAATCTGGGTCGGACGGACATGGTTAGTAGCACTCCCTCTGGTGTTGTGGGAGTGGACCTCATTGACATTTAGGAAGTATTTGGATAGGTACAAGGGTATTTTGGTAGAGTATCGTATCTTGTGGACCAAAGCCATTGCGAGATGTTGTACTCTGTCGTCAACCCTAAGCCAACCCAAATCGCTACCTGCTGTTTGTGTATGTTAGTGTATAAAACAAGCACTCCCCTTGGCTCTTATTTTCAAGATGGCAGCTCGTGATGTATGTTGAGGACTACCTAGGACAGAAAGTAGCTCATAATGTGTCTACGGTGGATTATTATGGCACAAAACCCTTGTAGACCGACAGAGGATGTATCAAACTTTCTCTACAGCTGCAAAGTTGTGAGTTTGACGTTCTGATGACATTTCGGCTATGGCTCTAGATGCAATACATTCCAATTATAAAAGAATCTAGAGTTGCAATGCGGCTAGGGATTCGCAAGTCTTATTGACTGTTGGTAGGGTGTTCCACATTTTGGTGGCATATGAGCGAGAAGAATTGAGTCCCTTGTTTGTGAAAAATCTGGGTTGGACATGGTTAGTAGCACTCCCTCTGGTGTTGTGCAATGCGGCTAGGGATTCGCAAGTCTTAATGACTGTTGGTAGGGCGTTCCACATTTTGGTGGCATATGAGCGAGAAGAATTGAGTCCCTTGTTTGTGAAAAATCTGGGTTGGACATGGTTAGTAGCACTCCCTCGGTGTTGTGTGAGTGGACCACATTGACATTAAGGAAGTATTTGGACAGGTACATGGGTATTTTGGTAGTAGAGTATCGAATCTTGTCTACCAGACCCATTGCGAGATGTTGTACTCTCTCGTCAACCCTAAGCCAACCCAGACTGTCAAAGTGGGCAGGGGTGAGGTGTGTTCGTGGTGTGAGGCCACCTAGCAGCCTGACCAGTTTGTTTTGGGAGGTCCTTAGTTTTCAGTGCCTTTTGTGGTGCTGTGGTACCAAGAGGTGCAGGCGTGGTCAAAGAAACCTTGTACTAGGGCTCCCGTTATAGTCTTCAAAGTGTCTTTGTTGACCAGTGGGGAGATCCTGTATAGGAATCTAGTTCTTTGGTTGACCTTTTTTAACTGTTTATTCACTGCTTCACTGTTAATTATAGCTGGATGTATTGTAGACTGTGATCCATTTATTTATCTGCTCATCGTTATGTTCTTTTTCAGTGTTATTGCCATAGTACTAAAGTCGGATTTAGCAAAATGGTCTATGCCCACGGTTCTCTTATGTAAGGTCCGGGCACCCAGGGGTCCTTGAGGGAGCCCCAGTGGGTACCCAGCTAAAGGATGGATGTTAGGATCTAAATTATTGGTCTGTAACTCTGATAGTGTACAAATGGGGAAAAGCTTAAAGTTAGCATTGATTTTACTATATAAGCTGGAGTTTTTATAGATGCAAATGCCATTAAATGGATGTCCATTAATGCATGTCAAACTTGGGGCCTACAGGGGTTGACACTAAGGTCTCCGAAGAACTTGCCCATCGGGCAAGTCAGGTTCTACTTGCCCTCAGGTCATGGTCACTTGCCCCCCAAAAATATATTGTAAATTTTGCACTTAAGTGGGTGCTTTAAACCAGGGGTTTTCAACACGTGGTCCCTGAGAGGGTTCCAGGTGGTCCCCAGCTAAGTTGGTTAACCAGATGTAACTCTTGAGAGTGTAAAAATGAAACCAAATGGACCCTTGCGGGTCCATTTGGTTTCATTTTACAAGAGTTAAAATTCATCATCTTAATTAGCCCAGGTCGCAATGACCACCTTCAAGACAAATTTATCTTGTGTTGTGTTATTGCGCACTAAGTCACACACTTGCCCGATCGGGCAACCAGGTAGCAGTCTTCACTTGCCCCACCATTTTTTTTACTTGCCCCGGGCAAGCGCGCAAGTCTTAGTGCCAAGCCCTGGGCCTAGAAATTAAAGTTCACGATGCGACGTGGTGCGTCGCATTGTGAACTTGGCGGTTGGCTGTTTTCAGTGGAAGCTTTCCCCACAAATCCGATGCTGGAGTTTAAGTGGTTAATGGTGTTGACCTGCTTGAAAATCAGTGTTTGGAATCTAAAGAACCTACTTCTGTCTTTTGCAGCCTCACATGGATCTAGTCGTCGTAGGTTGGACCTCATCACCATGTAATTATTTCTTATGTTAATAGTGACCTTGTTAAGAAAAATACAAATACCATTTGAAAACTTAAGAACCTTCTTTTGGCATGTTTTAATGCGGGCCTTCTGGTATTGATAAAATCTGCTTAGTTATTTTCTAAAACATCCTTTTTAATTGTATCCCTCTTGAACAGGTCCAGATCCTACTTTGAGGGATGGGTTGTTCCCGTTACCATGGGAAGGTACTGTAAGTTCTGAGCCACTGTCTTTCAATGAAGACAGGACTCGGCCAAGAGAACTTTTTATTTTCTTTTAAATTTTCTATCCTAATAATATGCCCTCTCCTTGACCGTTCTACCAGGATTCACAAACTGCTATTGAATTAGTATTTTTCAACATTCGTTGTTTCTATCTATAATCTCAGACTTAACATTTGTTAATAGATTTTTTTTTCTCTTTTTTCCAGTATACCAGAAGAAGTTTCTAAACCTCATGCTCAAGGTCCGCAACGAGATGCGCAGAATTAAGAGCCATGAGCCGACATCAGCCGATCGTATTGAGACGATCGAGTCACTAGAACAGCTCCAGTGAGAGGAGAACCGGCTGGGAGATCCTGAAACCTTCAACACACTGGTAGGCTTTAAAAGCCCAGAACTAACAAACATTAGAAAAAGAAAATGAAATGTGTATACTTATTTTTAAGCAGCGCCAGCTGCTTCTACATTTGACTTTGTGCGTATGTTAGTATGTCTGTGTGTTTGTGGCCCCCAGCCAATTGGATTTGACAATTAGGATGACGTATGTTAGGCCGGGTTTAGACTGCAGTCACATACAGCCAAATCAGATATAATCAGATTTCCCGATCATTTAGCCCAACCGTTCATACAGCATTTGTAAGTGATCAGATCGGATCTGTCAAAGAACTGTGCGCCCTGCATCGGCTGCTTTGGTTGCTGTGTTTAAAAGGCATGCATTACAATGTATTGTAGGCATTGTTTACTTGCAGATCTCCTATTTTCCCAATATATTTCTGTGGAATGGACAATGGAGTCAAACAAATTGGACAGACATCCAGTATAAAATTGTTTTATTTCAATTTCAACGCTTGCCACTTATTAATCAAAATGCAATTATTGCACTCTGTAGTCTGTAGACAGACTGCAAGTGATGTTTTTGCTAGTTTGAAATGTAATGTGTAGTTAGATCAGGATACTGAATCCAGACTGAGTCACATCGTTAGAAATCAGATTTGAAACCACATATTGAAGTGGCTCAGGTCAGATGTTTGAAAATCAGATTCCATGTGACCTGTCTGTGTTCAGACTTCTTTTCACGAATCAGATTCCAATCTTGAAGTGAGAGATCTGACTCGGGCTATATTTGGCTGCCAGTGTAAATCCGGCCATATGTGTGTCTGTGTGTTTGTGGCCCTCCCCAGCCAGATCAGATTTGACAATTGTGTATGTTACAGTTGTCATGTACTTATTCCAACAGGTGCTCCAGCTGTCCCGCATTCGTGGAAGAAGCCTGAGGGACTGTACATAAGGTCATTGACAGGTGTGTTCAACATGAGACATACTTGAACCCTTGTGTGGTGTTTGTGTAAGCTGTGATTTTTTTTTTCTATATCTGATCAGTTATTTGGTGTGTGGTTGTGTACCTGCTGTTCTTTACGAACTTTGTTTGGTGTTGAGTGACAGGTGATAATGGGGGACGACTAATCGGGAGATAGCCAGCGAGATCCAATTGCGACTGCAACGGCAGTCGCAACACCCGTTGCAACGGGAGCTCTCCCGCCGCGAAGGGCACATCCGTCACCACAGGCCCTCTCCCGTCACGGCGGGAAGCCTCCCGTTGCAATGGGCCTTGCGACTGCCGCCGCCGTCGCAAATGGACTAAGGGGGATGTTAAGGGTTAGGAGTATTTGGGAACATGATATAAAACTTTTCATTTAAATGTCATTGTTATTTTTTCCCAGACTCTTCAGTAATGCAGTCCAGGCAAAAGAAGAAGAAGAAAACGAAGGAGAAAACGGCCTTTGGGACAACCACCCTGTACAAAGTAGTTAAAGGTAAGCCCATAATTCATGTTAACCAAGCAGAGTTGGAAATTAGCACTCGCCACTAGTGAGCAGTTTTCCTGTTTGTCGAGAAGGATTTTTAGCGACTAGTGTATACAACACGGCTGTCTGAATACAGCGAGTGCACGTTCTATGTCATAGTTCTGTAACTGTATCATACACAGTCGGATAACGATTTGTCTTTAATCTGCAGCATAAAAACTGTGACAGGATGACACTATGATGCCTACTATGTCATTATAGTGATGTCAGTAAAGTGTTAATTTTGGCATTTGGTGAGTAAAACAAATCTGGCTGGCAAGTAACTTTTTTCATCTACTTGCCACTTGGCAAGTAGGTCAAAAGTTAATTTCCAGCCCTGTAACCAAGGAAAGAAAATATGCACCCTATATTTTGGCAAAACATTTCTACAGCTCACCAGCAAACTGTTTCTGGTAGAAACCATTCCAGAGGGAAGGAAAGGAGCCCGCTTTGTATTATGCTGTAGTAGTGGATGTTCAGGTAACATGTCTTTACATAATGGGCTTTTCACACGGACTGTGTGAAACTGGCATTGTCGCCATGGACCTGTGGTGATGTTTTAAAGTCATCACGGATCCAGTTGACAAACCGTGCGTCAGGGCTTTTCTGCCTAGCGTAAAAAAAAAAAAAAAAATCAACATTCTTCAGCTCTCCCCCTGCTTTGTTCTCCTTTGCATGTCCAAAATAAACACATGCCTCTTATTGGAAATGAATTACCAAGATGCGTTTCACCACAAGTATAGAGACTTTGACACCATGTTGCCTTTGCATAAATGTAATTTTTGCTATTCTACTCTGCAGATGCCGTTTTGAAGATACACCCGGACGCCACAGAGGAAGTCATCAAACAACATGCAGCGGAACACCGCATGCCACTGCCAGGGGCATGCATGATTTATTTTATTTTTATACGTTCGTGTTGTTTTCTGGCACAGGAGGGGTAATTGTTTAAATTGATGGTGGTTAGGTGTATTGGCTGAAGTGGCTCTTACACTTGTTTTACATTTGGCCTGTCTTTGGGTGCCTGCCTGGACTTTTGGGCCAAGTCACAAACTTTGAAACTTCTAAGATTTTGTGCACCTAGAACTGCAAGGGTCTGGAAAGTTCAGAGACCTGAGTGGGAAACACATTCTGGAGTGCATCATCAGTTGGACTCAATCAAGCGACTTTCTCTCTTTTAACCTCTTCTCCCCCTGCCTGTGATGTCAAGTTTGTTCCCGTTTCATCCCTGTGTTCTGATGTAAAAAAAAAAAAAACATCTTTCGTAACATTGGTTCTCAAATCTTTCACATCATACGAGTTACCGAAGTTAATGTTTTATTTTGCACCTGAGGTTCCCTTCTGGGACCACAGTTCAGTGTTTGTTTCAGAAGAGTCATGCAGAAGATAATGTTACTGATGGTTGTAATCATGTCAAGTTTCACCACAACATCTTTAGCGGTTTGGAAAGTTCTATGAATAATTTTCATCTCATGTTTGCAGAAAGGAACTTCCACATGTTGATAAATGGTCTTTGAAATGAGGTACCGTTGGGAGACTTGTCTGTAAACATTTGTAATTGACAATCTTTTTTGACCTCCTTTTGAAATTATTTATATTTATATTTTCTGTTCTACCCAATCTCACGGTTTCATTTTGAGTTTTTAAATTATATTTGTTTATTTATTGTGTTTATTTTAACTATGTATTTGACCTAACAACATTCATCCTATTCTTTTTGTTATCCCATTGATGCCTAAGTCTCGGTCATCAATGGGATAACAAAAAGAAAAGGATGGCCCCCAAAAGTATTTTGGCACATTATAGGGGCCCCAAAGGGCATTTTAGGCCCGAAACAACCCAGTATACAGCCCACCGAGCATACTCTGCATGCAAAGTTTATATTGTTGCAATATAAGTTATTGTTGCAAAGTTATTATGCAAAGTTTTATGTGCATCACTAAAAGTGCTTGTTAATAAATAGTGAAATGTATGTGTTTTATATGTATGTCTATTTTAAGGGAGCATGGACTGGACCGCTAGAGACGATTCTGGTCCAAATGTGGTCATTGTGGACATTTTTAACGTTCAATTCTAGTCTATTCCCCCTTCTCCTCTGCAGCCGGCTCTGTGCATAACTAATCCTCGTTTTCAAAAGGTGGCACCATTTTTATCCTGTTCATTTTCCCTTAGTTTCTTTTGGAACAGCATACCAGTATTAACTTTGCTGTTTAGCCAAAGTAAGGGGGGAAATGATCAGGATAGCTATGGTCATCTGAAGATGGGACTACAATTATGCGCACAGCCGGCTGTATAGAAGAGGGGGAAATGGATTAGAATTGGACGCTGAAAAGACCACAACGACCACATTTGGACCAGAATCGGCAGTCCAGTTGACGTTCAAAATTGGATGTTCAGAAGACGTCAGAAAAAGACGTTGAAAAGACGTCCACAATTGACCACATTTGGATACAATCGGTCCTCATTTAGCGGTCCAGTCGACGTTCAAAACTGACGTTCAGAAGACGTCATAAAAAGACGTCATAAAAACTTTCACTCTGGACCCCCCACTGACCAAAATTGGACGTTCAAAACTGGACTTCCAGGGAACGTCAGAAAAAGACGTTGAAAAGACGTCAACAAATGACCACATTTGGATTAGATTTGGGCCTCATTTAGCCGTCCTGTCGACGTTCAAAACTGACGTTCAGGAGACGTCATAAAAAGACGTCATAAAAACTTTCACTCTGGACCCCCCACTGACCAAAATTGGACGTTCAAAACTGGACTTCCAGGGAACGTCAGAAAAAGACGTTGAAAAGACGTCCACAATTGACCACATTTGGATACAATTGGTCCTCATTTAGCGGTCCAGTCGACGTTCAAAACTGACGTTCAGAAGACGTCCTAAAAAGACGTCATAAAAACTTTCACTCTGGACCCCCCACCGACCAAAATTGGACGTCGAAAAATGACCCATAAATGACGTCATTGGGACGTCTCATTGCTCAGTGGGAGGCAGGCAGACAGGCAGACAGACAGACAGACAGACAGACAGACAGACAGACAGACAGACAGACAGACAGACAGGCTTGTTGTTTACATTTCCAGAGAGAGAGAGAGAGAGAGAGAGAGAGAGAGAGAGAGAGCGCCTGCATTGTCTGTGTGTGTGTGTGTGTGTGTGTGTGTGTGTGTGTGTGTGTGTGTGTGTGTGTGTGTGTGTGTGTGTGTGTGTGTGTGTGTGTGTGTGTGTGTCACACGGTGGTTGTAAGGAGTGCAGGCAGTGTAGGAGGTTGAGAGAGGAGTTAGACTGTAAGAACTACCACTGGATAACTTTATCGACACCCGCTGTATAAAGCAAGGTCATTTTTAGCAGTAAATATGACGTGAATTTTCTGAATGTGCTCTTTTTTTCACCTGTGACGACTGGATTTCACTTCTGTTTTCAAAAGTCGCATTTCCGAGGCGGACAGCTTTCCGAGCCAGATTCAGAAATTAATATGCATGTTCAACTCCGCCCCCGTCCCCATAAGCCACGCCCACATTCCATGTACTTTTTCGAGAATCAATTTTGCTAAAATCAATGTCGAGGGGTTTTCAATACCCTTTAAGTTATGTCTTCTGTGGACTCATTACACCTATAGTTACATGTTGAAGCATTTATTTCATATTTACATGTCTTCTGTGGACTCTAACATTACACCTATAGTTACATGTTGAAGCATTTATTTCATATTTACATGTCTTCTGTGGACTCTAACATTACACCTATAGTTACATGTTGAAGCATTTATTTCATATTTACATGTCTTCTGTGGACTCTAACATTACACCTATAGTTACATGTTTAAACATTTATTTTGTGTTTACGGATGTCAGATTCAGCTCTGATATTTATTTCATTCATGCTCTAGTGGGCATTAACTCATTTTGCATGACAAATAAAATATTTTTAGTCTCTTCCCCAATGACTCAACCTCAGTCACAAGCAGTAATAAATGTTCATATACTTTACCGTAACGCTGGAGGTTGAGGCAGTGAGAGCGTTGAAACACAGCAGCAGAACCAACCACCACAACGCCATGCTCCGTCACTGGCACACGATGAGTTAACAGCAAGGAATGAATGAATGAATGAATGAATGAATGAATGAATGAATGAATGAATGAATGAATGAATGAATGAATGAATGAATGAAGACTGGAGATGTCCACTCCTAGTGTAGGACAGTGTCTGAGTGTGGAATGCTAGTCTGTGTCTTTTAAACTTACAGAGTGGAGGGGAGAGCAGTGGGTGTGAACCTTAGCCCTTTGCTTCTTGTCCAAAACACTGGGCAGTCGTTGAGTCTATATTGGTCAATCTGATTACAGGAATTAAACAGTGACTCAGCATTACTTCTGACTCCAATGGAAGTTCATAGTTCAGATAGGGACTCTACTCCCTCTGTCTCTCAAAAAAGTTAAAAATGTTGCTTATATTAAGCCGACATGGCAACAATGCCTGAACAGAGGCGTGTGTGTGTGTGTGTGTGTGTGTGTGTGTGTGTGTGTGTGTGTGTGTGTGTGTGTGTGTGTGTGTGTGTGTGTGTGTGTGTGTGTGTGTGTGTGTGTGTGTGTGTGTGTGTGTGTGTGTGTGTGTGTACATACGCATGGTCTACAAGCCCTTTAGGAAACCCAGCACACACACACACACACACACACACACACACACACACACACACACACACACACACACACACACACACACACACACACACACACACACACACACACACACACACACACACAAAATAACAGGTATTAGAACTACATATTTAGAAAACATTGGAGTAGAATAATGAATACTGTGTGTGTGTGTGTGTGTGTGTGTGTGTGTGTGTGCACACTTTCAGTTCGCTGCCCAACAGTTCCATGGCAGGGGAAAAAAACATGAATATAGTCAAATTCCAGAGTGGTGTCAGACACACAAACACACACACACACACACACACACACACACACACACACACACACACACACACACACACACACACACACACACACACACACACACACACACACACACACACACATAGACAGTGAAGTGAATTCCTACAGTTCTATTACAGATCATTGACCATCATGTTTACATTTCACTATAAACAAACAGAGGCTCCCACTGGCCTAGCGGTCTAGGCATGGATGGGGGGGGGGGGGGGTACAGGGGGGGGGGGGGTACAGTAAATGCTCTCATTGCCCCCGAACATGATGTCATGCAAACGACACAAATTTCAAAGACATTTCAAATTAAAGTGCTTATACTTAAAACGATGTGAACCACTACTACTGCTATTAGGGAATTTAAGGACACGTCATTGAATATAATTGAAAACAGAAAACTCTCTGAGTCAGACCTTTAGCTTTATGCATGCTGCGTGTCTGTTGCAACTTCAACAACAACTGATGTCATCTCTCTCTCTTTCTATCTATCAATTTCAATTTTCAAATTCAAAATGCAGACAGATAAAACACAAAACAAAACAGACAAATAACATTCATCCAGGTATACCTGGCTCCTCTGTCCACTGACTGTCCCTCAGTTGATGACAACTCCATACATATTTTGCTGCCAACAATGTGCATTTGGGCTGTTCTCCCAGAACATATTGAAGTGATGAGTTATTATTGGTAAACATGAAACCAAATGGACCCGCAAGGGTCCATTTGGTTTCATTTTTACATTCTCAAAGAGTTACATCTGGTTAACCAACTCTCCATATTTAACTGGAACTCTCTCAAGGACCACTGGTGGTCCCCGGGCCGGTCAGAGGCAGCCAAAGGGCCGCATAATGCCCAGGTATGCTGTACACTTGTAGCTTTTTCATAATTTGGTTAGTGGAGGTAGTTGTGACACTGGGGGTGAGCTTGAGGACCAGCTGACTGAGTGGACCATGGGAGGATTGGCCATCTGGAGTGCAGGGAGTTTTTCCGGTGGCCTGCGCCACCTAGTGGCCTGGACAAGATCCAAAATGCACTAGAATGTGCTAGATGCTCGCCTGGAACATACAGATCAAAATGACCATTAATCTTCTACATTCTCTAGTTGTGTAGACTAAGTTGGGCTAATTCACATGATGAATATTTTAACTCTTGAGGGTGTGAAAATGAAAAAATGAAATCATTTTTCGCTCTCAAAGAGTTGCATCTGGTACGATGCATAGTCAGTGTTGCTATTTTCATATCGATATACCAGTACTAAGATTCTTGAAATTAAATTTTGATTCATCGATGTGGTTACTACATCGTTACAGCCGTAATTGAACCCACAGATCACACACACATGACATGAGTTTGAAACTAAGACCAAAGATGGAAGACTCCCATACCTACTGGTAGAAATAAGACAATGTGCAAACACAGCAGCACAATCTGTGAACTCTTAGGACAAAAGATTGGACCATGGAATACAACCACCCTAAGGACTACTGTCTGTACTATCTAGGCGACGCCCTTAAACAAAAAAAAAAACTTTTGGTGTGCAATTCTCCTTTATCTTTATTTGCACTTAATTTGTTAGAAAAAAGTGGTCCAGGTGTTATTTTGTGAAAACGCTCCTTAATGCCTGTTTCCCCTCTCCCAAAATAGGCTTATAATGGGGCTAATGGGTCAAATGCAAGTTCACCTATATACATCACTCCAAAATGCAATTTTCTGCTATATATTGTCTCTCCAACACGTCAGTAGTATGTTAACACTCACACTTTCACTTTCACTTTTGGCACAGCAGTGATTCAGTGTCTCAAAAGCTGGGGGCGTGGTACATGGTTTATGGCTGAACCACTGCTGAAACAAAAGTGAAAGTGTGAGGGTTAACACACTACTGACATGGTGGGAGACAATATATAGCAGAGCGATGCATATAGGTGAAGTTGCATTTGACCCATTAGCCCCATTATAAGCCTATTTTGGGAGAGGGGAAACGGGCATTAGGGAGTGTTTTCACAAAATAACACCTGGACCACTTTTTTCTAACAAATTATGTGCAAATAAAGATTAAAAAAAAACTTTTGGTGTGAAATTCTCCTTTAAACAGAGCTGCTACATTTTAACTAGAGTATCTGGAGTAGGAGAGTATTGACACGCTCCGTTGGAAAGCGTTACTAGGAGCGTGACCACGCTCCTAGTAAGGAGGGATTCAGGTTCCAAACAAACCACTCTGGACATCAAGCTCCATTGACAGCAGATCACACCTTTACAGTTAAATTGGTGAAATTACAGCATTTTAGGACATTTTAACACATTAACAGAGCTCTTGTCAATCTAGTGACTAATGATTTGTTATATAACTGGCTTTAGTTAATGTTTATTACATGAAGGCTGGGCTGTGATGCAGTGGTTGATGCAGTGGTTAACTATGTAGGACTACAGTATGTGTGGAACTTGTGTGAACTTGAGGCGCGAGATTAAACCTCGTCGCTACTCTCTTCCTACAGTATAATTTAAACAGACGGCAAATAAGATAACAATACAATGTGACATTACTTTGTTTACAAAACTCTCTTCCTCCTCCAACTGTAAATACACTCCCCATTTCCAACTCAAATCAACAGTTTGGGTCTGGTCACCCTATTCCAAAGCAGGACATACTAGGTGGAGTATATTTTTTATTTTATTATTATTTTTTTTACTGTGTCATTTAAAGGGATATTTCATTTTCCACTATTTAGATATTTGATGTTCATTTTAGCGTATCCACCTCCTTCCTATACAAACCCATTATAGCTTAAAACTCCATTTTAACCATGACAGATTATTCAAAAACACCCATTTTTTTTTTCTGGTGACTGATTTTCCTCCTAATACGTGAGAGGGCTATGGAATTCCATCTACAGTTTTCACTATTTTTTAAAATATTGTTTTGGAAAATAGCAGCCTTCATAATTTGACATGCCCACCTTGGTGGCAGCCAAACGAATAAAATAATATATTTTTTTAAATAAATGAAAACGGTAAATGAGAAAACATGACGCTCTCACATATTAGGAGGGTGATATCAGTAACCAGAGAAAAAGATTGGGCAATGCCCCCCTAAATGCCCAGTCTGCCCCACCAAACATGATGCAAAACAACCCAAGATATTTCAAATTAAAGTGCTTCTATTTAAAATGATGTGAAACACTACTACTTCTACTAACTAACTACAGCTGTGTCACAACTAAACCAACAGCATTTCATCATTGAAAACAGAAAACTCTCTGAGTCAGACCTTTAGCTTTATGCATGCTGCGTGTCTGTTGCAACTTCAACAACAACTGATGTTATTATTGATGCTTTACTTGACTGATAAAAGTCCTGTAACACCCGCCACAGGTGTGAACGTTGAACAGAAATGTTCATGTCTGGAGTGGAGTCATCTCCAGGGAGTTATGAGAAGAATCATAACGTGTATTTAATAACGTTTCTTTCCCAAGTCATTTTCAACTTTTATTATTCAGCTCTTATAATTGCCGCACAGGGAAAGAAAAAGTAGCTTTGCGTAGCCTGAATTAATGCTGTCATTTGAAAAAAATGTATTCAACAGAATTTTGATTAAAATGCATAAGTCACGTTTTACATTAAGACACCCATTGCCATGTAACTCCCATTTCACATGGAGATTGGAGGCAATAACACAAGGTGCTTTTCTTTTTGATTATTCTAGCGCAGGGGTTTTCAACAGGTGGTCCGGGGACCACCAGTGGTCCCTGAGAGGATTCCAGGTGGTCCCCAGGCTAAATGATGGAGAGTTGGTAACCAAATGGACCCTTATAGATCTGTAACTGTAACTCATTATAGATCTGTAACTCTTGAGAGATCATAATATGATACCAAATGGACCATTATGGGTCCATTTGGTATCATTTCACCATGATTTAACTTGTGAGTGTGTGAAATGATACAATAATTTAACTCTTGAGAGCGTGAAATAATACCAAATGGACCTGTAGGCAGTGCCGATTCTGGCCTCCAAGGGGCCCTAAGCAGGTTTTTTACTAGGGGCCCTGCTTCTCAGGCGCTGATTTTGGCATTTTTTGTTATTTTGGCCATGTTTTGCGGAGAAATAAATTATAGATAACTTAATTGTTATAAACCTATGGTCTCTCTCTCTCTCTCTCTCTCTCTCCCTCTCCCCTCTCTCTCTCTCTCTCTCTCTCTCTCTCTCTCTCTCTCTCTCTCCAATGTTTCCTTTTCAAATGAATGTATTTATTGCTATTTCAATCCTGACCAACAACAAAACTATGAAACTGTCTCTTATGTAGAGATGTAGCAGGTCTAGAATAGGGACAAATAAGAGTTGAAAATATTTGTTCACCGTCAAAGTATTGTATAGGCTACAGTAACACATTCTGTGTAGTAGCATAATAGTGCCACATATAAACATCAGTCACAGAGACTCTGTGATGGGACTGGCTTCATGAAGTGAACAGAGTTGACATAACTGTCTATATCCATAATACTCTAAGCTTTGGGCATGCCGCATGATAGGAGATATTATTATTGACAAAATATAACAAGCTTGTATCTCTGCCACCAAACAAAACATTTTGTACAACACAACAACACCAACAACAACACACTACCAACAACCCAACATTTAACACCACAACTGAAAACTGCAGTCATTCATAGCGTTAGCCTGCCAGCCTACCTGACTGCTGCTGCTCCTTTTTTCATATCCTGAAGTAATGATGTTGTTGACCAAACATGCTAAGCAAAAAGGGGGGCGTTTCTGCGTGGTGGAAAAAACCGCGACAGCGGGCATGATTCAAGTAACGCTGTTTACGGAAGAAGATTTCCCTTCTACGTTCAGAACTAGCATGCACTAGAGTGGTTACGTTCGCCCGCTGTACGTTATTTGCGTAAGGCAGCGCGATTCAATAAACGTACATGCGCCCACTCTACGTTATTTGCGTAAATAACAGTTCTTTCAATTAGTTATTTACTCAGAGCTGGCGGGGGGGGGGGCCTTTGGGGAATCGGGGGCCCAACGCAGGGTGCGTAGTCTGCGTATAGGAAAAATCGGCGCTGCCTGTAGGCCTAAGGGTCAACATCTCTAGACCATAAAATGAACAGAAGTTTTTTTTTTTTTTTTTTTTTTTTTGGAATATCCCTTTAAGTCAATAGAGAAAATATAGCCTACACTAAACCCAGATATAACCATGAGGACAGTTTATCTGGAACTTTTTTAATAATCTGGGGACCCCCGGGGGGTCTCAACCCACTAACCTGATGTAAACTAAACAGGTTATTGGTAGACACTCCCTAAACTCCACGCAGAGACATGGAATAAGACAGAGTTATGACAACTCAGTTCTGGACTCAGGCAGCAGCAGTCCAACTTTAATGATTAGAAATCCCTTTAGGCTTTATGTTTGATCGTTTTGTAGTGAGAGTACAACGTTTAGTTGTCACTGGCAGCAGGCCACAATGCTACAAAACAGTTGCCAAGTTGCACACCTGCCTAAAACAGCTCTTATTTGCGTCGCCCTCGTTGAAAACAATGTATTTCCAACTCCAGTTTGTCCCTATTCAGGCTGCAGGAACAGCAGCTCGAGCAGCTCAGTTTCTGACCCTTCAATGTCGCCACTCTGACAGCAGATGGCTCAGAGCTCAGAGCGCTCCGTCCCTCCCGCCCACCAGAGCCATAGAGTATAGACAGAGTTACGACAACTGCATTCACTTCATAGGGCCAGTCCAATGGCGGCTCTTGTACATAGACTTCTATTGAGAATGGGGACAACAAATAGGGACAAGTCCTTGACCTGAAGTAGGCAGAAATACAGCAGTCCACCTTTAATGATCTTAAATCCCTTTTATTTTAGATACATACACAACATAAACACTAGGCTCCAGAGTCTTATGTTGTTACTCTACAACAGGCTACTTTAAAACAGTTGTCATGTTGCACATATGCCCTAAAACAGCTGTTATTGCTATATCCAACTCCAGTTTGTCCCTATTTGGGCTGCAAGAACAGCAGCTCGAGTGCTGCAGTTTCTGACCCCTCAATGTCACAACTCTTCTACTACATGGCTCTGCCGCCCACTGCCGTCACGTGCAGTGTTGCCAACTTGGCGCATTTGTCACTATATTTAGCTCTTTTCCAGACTCCACTAGCGCCAAAATTAGTGAAAAACTCCTGGCGAAAATCTAGTGTTTTTTGGCTGGTGAGTTAATTGGAGCGGAATTGATTGACAGGCGCCAGAGATAAAACCCTCATTTTTCACCATTTTTCCTCCTATGACAGTGGTTTTCAACCAGTGGTCCCCAGGCTAAATGATGGATAGTTGGTTAACCAGATGTAACTCTTTGAGAGTGTAAAAATGAAACCAAATGGACCCGCAAGGGTCCATTTGGTTTCATTTTTTACGCTCTCAAAGAGTTAAAATATTCATCATGTGTGTTATATAGTCTACACAACTAGAGGGTGTAGAAGATTAATGGTCATTTAATGGACATATTCCTTCCAGGCAAGCAGCGCATTCTAGTGCATTTTGGAAGTGCCACTAGTGCATTTTGGAAGTGCCACTAGTGCATTTTGGAAGTGCCACTAGTGCATTTTGGAAGTGCCACTAGTGCATTTTGGATTGTGGCAGTTGGCAACACTGGCTCCGTCCCTCCCGCCCACTGCCGTCACGTGACGTCAGCAGCTGTAGCGTCCAGTTCAAACAGCTCCGTGTTGGTTTAGAAGGTTGTTGTGTTTTATTTAGTTTATTTAGTTGTAAAGTTAATAAATGTTCAAACAGCTCCGTGGTTTAGAAGGTTGTTGTGTTTTATTTAGTTTATTTAGTTGTAAAGTGAATAAATGTCGTTAATAGAATGTTGTTCTGCTCATATGGAAGAACAGAAAGAGTTTATAGTTGGACTCCCAGTGGAAATATTACCATTATGACAGCTGACACTTTGGTGAGTGACGTTTTTATTGCTGGTGAGTTAGTTAGGCCTAATACCTTAGCTTGGTGTGTGTGTGTGTGTGTGTGTGTGTGTGTGTGTGTGTGTGTGTGTGTGTGTGTGTGTGTGTGTGTGTGTGTGTGTGTGTGTGTGTGTGTGTGTGTGTGTGTGTGCGTGCGTGTGTGTGTGTGTGTAACATTCTAGAGTTAAAGTTGTAAAGTTAAATGAATTGTAATGAATGAACAGCTGAATGTTCTCACGTAGCAGAACACAATGTTTATCAGCTGCTGTTTCAGTTTAGAGTCGGAATTTAAATGACACTTTTAGAGACGTCGTTTGTGTTTTATCGTCGTCGTTGTGACAGCCTGTGTGTGTGCGTGTGTGTGTGCGTGTGTGCGTGCGTGCGTGTGTGTAAATCTAATAATTTCTGACATCTGTCAGTCATTAGTGACGTCGTGTTCTGTTCAGTGTTTATTTATGATTGACAGGTGAGTTCATATTAATATCTGTGCAGACAGACAGAGTCTCTACTATTAGCACCATTTCAGCTTCATTATCAGCCAGACCAGTGTTTTTTTTTTTTTTTAACCGTTTTGATACCATGTCCCACTATTTATTCTGCATTTGAGCCACGGTGGACCACCATGTGATGACATTTTAGCCCCACAGACCCCAAAACTAAAGATATATTTTGCTTTTGTCCACAATTCCAGGCTGGATTTGGGGAAACCAAACAGTCCTAACATACAGATCAAAATGACCATTAATCTTCTACATTCTCTAGTTGTGTAGACTTGGGATAATTCACATGATGAATATTTTAACTCTTGAGAGTGTAAACATGAAACCAAATGGACCCGCAAGGGTCCATTTGGTTTCATGTTTACGCTGTCAAGAGTTACATCGGGTTAACCGACTGTCCATTATTTAGCCTGGGGACCACCTGGAACCCTCTCAAGGACCACTGGTGGTCCCCGGACCATGTTGAGTGCAATGAGGTTCTATATAAATGTTGAGTAGGGGTCCCCGGCATGTAGAAACTGATGTTATAAATGTTGAGTAGGGGTCCCCAGCATGTAGAAACTGATGTTATAAATGTTGAGTAGGGGTCCCCAGCATGTAGAAACTGATGTTATAAATGTAGAGTAGGGGTCCCCAGCATGTAGAAACTGATGTTATAAATGTTGAGTAGGGGTCCCCAGCATGTAGAAACTGATGTTATAAATGTTGAGTAGGGGTCCCCAGCATGTAGAAACTGATGTTATAAATGTTGAGTAGGGGTCCCCAGCATGTAGAAACTGATGAATACTAACTTGCATATGTTGAGCAATTTTCATAACTGGCATAATGCCGTTTTCAGCCGAATAACTGTTTTTTGAGCAAAACTAATTTCTTTCTTTCTTTCTTTCTTTCTTTCTTTCTTTCTTTCTTTCTTTCTTTCTTTCTTTCTTTCTTTCTTTCTTTCTTTCTTTCTTTCTTTCTTTCTTTCTTTCTTTCAGACCTGTGACTGGTGGTCCTCTGAAACACCAATCTGGGGGTCCATGGAGGGATGGTGTCAGTGGTCCTCTGAAACACCAATCTGGAGGTCCATGGAGGATGGTAGTGGTCCTCTGAAACACCAATCTGGGGGTCCATGGAGGATGGTAGTGGTCCTCTGAAACACCAATCTGGGGGTCCATGGAGGGATGGAGTCACATCAGGGACCACACAGAGACGGTACAAACACTTTAGCATTCATAATCTAGGCATTAGGGCACATATGTCAAACTCAAGGCCCGGGGGCCAAATCAGGCCCATGAATGAATTATCTTTGGCCCGCGGGACGATATTTAATTAGTATTAGAACTGCATGGCCCTCTGGTACATTGCACACACCATGATAAGAAATGAATGCAACTAATTGTTTTACTTCCTCAACTCAGTCTCATTTACTTTCTACTTTGAAAAATAGCAGGTGTTCACGTCTCATAGCGCGCCACGGAGTGGCGTACTACGAGACGTGAACCCCTATCTTGTGTTGTGTTATAGTGCACTAAGTTGCACACTCGCCCGATCGGGCAACCAGGTAGCAGTCTTCACTGCCCGACCATGTTTTTTACTTGCCCCGGGCAAGCGGGAAAGTGTTAGTGTCAAGCCCTGTTGCTCACAATCTCATAATAGAAATATATCACGATACAGAGTCCACAACGCAAGGTTTATTAATTATACATTTGACCGTGTTGCATAAATACAGTAAAACACTCACAGAGACTCACAGAGACTGAATATTGAATGTGTAAACATCCTAACAAGGGCCCTGGGATGATTTGCCGTTTATTGTTGTATTGATAGAGCAGCTTCTCAATCGATTCACCCGTCGCCTGCCTGTTTGATCAATATGTTCACATATTGATTTATTGCAGGGGTTTTCAGCAGGTGGTCCGGGGACCACCAGTGGTCCTTTAGAGGGTTCCAGGTGGTCCCCAGCTAAGTTGTTTAACCAGATGTAACTCTTGAGAATGTAAAAATGAAACCAAATGGACCCTTGCGGGTCCATTTGGTTTCATTTTTACACTCTCAAGAGTTAAAATATTCATCATGTGGATTAGTCCTAATCTACACAACTAGAAGATTAATGGTCATCGACAGAAGCAAAGGAAATCTTTAGTTTTAGGGGGTCTGTGGGGCTAAAATGTCCTCAAATGGGAATGGGAGTATGGCCATCTTTATGCATAGAGTATCTTTGGTGTAATGTTGTGTTTATGTTATTCTGTCTTCCAGGTAAATCATGTGACCTCGGTGCCCAGCAGTGATTGGACAGACTCGACCTTGGTGTCCAGCAGTGATTGGACGGACTCATCATGTGACCTCGGTGCCCAGCAGTGATTGGACGGACTCATCCAATCAGGAGTGTCTACTCAGCAGAGTTGAAACCTTGCGGTGTTAATGTACGCTCTGTCTGAAAACACAAGGAAAACGGCGAGAACTTCCAGTAGAAGACTTCTTAAAGTAAGGAACCGTTTCAATTGTTCTGTTTCTGCTTGGTCTGTGTATTCGATTTAAATTTGAATTTTAAAATGTCTTAATTCGAATGTAAGAAAAAGGAACGATTTTCCAAATATTAAATAAAATTCAGATTCAAATGGCCGAAGAATCCACAGACCTGCTGCTGTTTGTTGTAGTGATGTGACGGAAGCTGTTCTGTTTATTGTAGTGATGTGACGGAAGCTGTTCTGTTTGTTGTATTGACAGAAGCTGTTCTGTTTGTTGTAGTGATGTGACGGAAGCTGTTCTGTTTGTTGTAGTGATGTGACGGAAGCTGTTCTGTTTGTTGTAGTGATGTGACAGAAGCTGTTCTGTTTGTTGTAGTGATGTGACGGAAGCTGTTCTGTTTGTTGTAGTGATGTGATGTGACAGAAGCTGTTCTGTTTGTTGTAGTGATGTGACGGAAGCTGTTCTGTTTGTTGTAGTGATGTGACGGAAGCTGTTCTGTTTGTTGTATTGACAGAAGCTGTTCTGTTTGCTGAACATTACAAACACATACACAGAGCCAGAGGCAGAGCAACAACATGTGTGTAGTCGCACACTGACACACAACCGACACAACTGTTTGCTGATTGTTAATTAATTAGTTTTTCAATTAGACTCACGTGAGTTTAACTGTTGTTCTGTTCTGACCTCAACATGCTGCTTCATTAAGCATGTTGGTTGTATTGTAGAGGATCACTGGTGTGTGTGTGTGTGTGTGTGTGTGTGTGTGTGTGTGTGTGTGTGTGTGTGTGTGTGTGTGTGTGTGTGTGTGTGTGTGTGTGTGTGTGTGTGTGTGTGTGTGTGTGTGTGTGTGTGTGTGTGTGTGTGTGTGAAGGATATGGCTTGTGAAATGAACTCCTGCAGTGACTCACTGATTGTGTCCATAAAGCAACGGGGTGTGTGTGTGTGTGTGTGTGTGTGTGTGCGTGTGCGTGTGTGTCCATAAAGCCTGATGATCCACAACAGATCAGATTGTGTGACATAATGACTGTGGGCTGTCACCCCCCCCCTCCTCTCTGTGTACTGAGTTCACCTGATGCAACAACACACACAGTGACTATCCTTTAGGGTGCTTGTGTTCCATCTGTCACAGCAACTCTCTAATCTACTCTATCCAAATGTATGGAAGTTATTTGCAGGGGCGTAGCTAGCAATTCTGCCCCCCCTGCAAAGCTTTTCCACATGGGCCCCCCTTTCCCGGCGGCGTTAAAGGGGAATTTTCTCCCATTTTCAACATTTGTATTCAGTATGTGTCTCTGATGTCTTGGTCTGGTACAGTGGACAGTATGTGTCTCTGATGTCTTGGTCTGGTACAGTGGACAGTATGTGTCTCTGATGTCTTGGTACAGTGGACAGTATGTGTCTCTGATGTCTTGGTACAGTGGACAGTATGTGTCTCTGATGTCTTGGTACAGTGGACAGTATGTGTCTCTGATGTCTTGGTACAGTGGGCAGTATGTGTCTCTGATGTCTTGGTACAGTGGACAGTATGTGTCTCTGATGTCTTGGTACAGTGGACAGTATGTGTCTCTGTCTTGGTACAGTGGACAGTATGTGTCTCTGATGTCTTGGTACAGTGGACAGTATGTGTCTCTGATGTCTTGGTACAGTGGACAGTATGTGTCTCTGATGTCTTGGTACAGTGGACAGAATGTGTCTCTGATGTCTTGGTACAGTGGACAGAATGTGTCTCTGATGTCTCGGTACAGTGGACAGTATGTGTCTCTGATGTCTTGGTACA
>CM076968.1:58102068-58167068 GCA_039105355.1 Benthosema pterotum | reverse complement strand
AAAATGAAATGATTTGACCCCTCCCCCTACCACCCCTCCACTGCTGTGATTCGTCACGTCATTTGGAGCCACGCCCACCCCGAAAGGTTGGCTCCTCCCACTAGGCCACTGTGGGACATTAGTGTAGGCTTTCCGTTTTCGCGCAACGCAGGAGAAAATGAAAGGCTGGTTTTCGAGGTTAGTCGGTTCCCAAACAACATTCCTTGTCGAGGAACTCTGCTTAATTGGCAGCATCCTGGGAATTATCACTTGATAGCGGTGCAAACGGGTGTCTCCCTGCTGTTCCATTTAGACTTCAGACTCACATGGATTTAACTGGCTTGGCCAAACATCATCATCATCATCATCATCATCATTGCTCATTATAAAAACATGGAACAGGGAGTGTGTTAGGATGCGTTAGCTGTGGTAATAATGGTTCCAGAGATATAAAACATGGAACAGGGAGTGTGTTAGGATGCGTTAGCTGTGGTAATAATGGTTCCAGAGATATAAAACATGGAACAGGGAGTGTGTTAGGATGCGTTAGCTGTGGTAATAATGGTTCCAGAGATATAAAACATGGAACAGGGAGTGTGTTAGGATGTGTTAGCTGTGGTAATAATGGTTCCAGAGATATAAAACATGGAACAGGGAGTGTGTTAGGATGCGTTAGCTGTGGTAATAATGGTTCCAGAGATATGTCTTGGCAGATATATGGTGTTGCAGCTGCAGTGTGTGTCTCTGATGTGCTGCTAGTTGGCAGCTAGTTAAAGTGGAGGCTGGAGTTCCTTCCAGATCATTCTGTGATGCAGCCAGCAGCACACACACGCACGCACGCACGCACGCACGCACACACACACACACACACACACACACACACTGGCAGAGAAAGGTCCATTCCATTAGTTTGGCATCAGTCACACTGTGTGTGTATTAGCGTTCCCTTTCTGCTCTGCTTGAATTTATTTTCCATGGTGTAACTTGGTCTGCAGTATATATAGGAATATCCCCATATACCATGTGTGAAATGTCTCTTTCAATTAATTATACATGCAACATTTTTACGTGAGCGGAGCGGGCACAAGTTAAATCGGAATTCCACCATTTTCAACATTTTTTCTGAGTGTACAAATGGAACCAAATGAACCCTAACGGGTTCATTTGGTTCCATTTGTACGCTCTAAAAAATGATCTAAAGAAGTCCATTAACATCTTGATGATGTCATCAAGATGTTTCACCATGTTGGTGATTTTCTTCAGACCTCCATTTCTAGGGAACACAGAATGGGGGGAACTTTTTTTTTATCATGTCCACCCAACACCTCTAAGGTATATTAATGACATTAGAATGTTGAAAATGAGGGGAATTCCCCTTTAACGGATGAGGTGGGGGGCAGAACTGGTACCAAGTATGTTTTACAAGTGCAAGTCAGGGCTTGACACTAACACTTGCCCGCTTGCCCGGGGCAAGTAAAAATGTGGTCGGGCAAGTGGAGACTGCTACCTGGTTGCCCGATCAGGCAAGTGTGTGACTTAGTTCGCTATATGAGATATATTTGTCTTGAAGGTGTTCATTGCACTCTGCCTCTGCATATTTTTTTTCCTGCTTTCTAGCTATCTCTCCTATCTTTCTCCCAGGTCCATTTGGTTCCAAACTATCATTTTGCTGGCGTCACAGACCCCTGAGTCTGTGACCACTATGGGAACCACTGTGGGTTTCATTTTAACTAGAGATGGCAGATATTATCGGCCCTCCGATATTATCGGCCGATAAAAGCTTTCAAATTTCATATCGGAAAATATCGGTATCGGTATTTACAAACTGGAAATTATGACTATTTACAGAGATGTAGACTCAGCGCTACGGTCATGTTTATACCATTACTTTTGTACTTTACTCAAGTAGGCTACATGTTGAATTTATAGTTGTATGGAGTATTTCTAGGCTACAACATGAATTCGTATTTATACTAAATGTTTATTTATATTAAATATTTGTATAGTAATAGTTTCTGTTGTTTTTCCACCACTGGAGGCCGCATATATCGGTATCGGTTGATATCGGTTGATATCGGTATCGGGAATTAGAAGTTGGATAATATCGGGATATCGGATATCGGTAAAAAAGTCAATATCGGGCATCTCTAGTGGGAACCACTGATTTACAAGTTGAATACTGTAGCTGATTGTAACTCAATAAAACATAGTCTTCTACTGCAAAAGGAAATGTTTAAAGCACCCAAGAAGAAAGTCAACTTAAATGCGAAATTTACAATATATTTTGGGGGCAAGTGACCATGACCTGAGGGCAAGTAGAACCTGACTTGCACTTGCCCGATGGGCAAGTGGCTCGGAGACCTTAGTGTCAACCCCTTCAAACGCGACTACTAACAGGGGCGGATCTAGGCATTGGCCAGGGGGGCAAAGCCACCTAAATGCCCAGTCTGCCCCACCAAACATGACATGCAAAACAACATACAAGATATTTATATAATGAAACACTACTACTGCTACTAACTAACTACAGCTGTGTCACCACTAAACCAACAGCATTTCATCATTGAAAACAGAAAACTGTACCAGTCCATGAGACTGTGCTATGGCTTTGTTTCACTACTATTCGTGAATTACTCTGATGTTTTGTCCATCTGCTCTTTACATTTTGTTTGTAACTTTATTTTATGTTTAATTGTAATTGTTAGAAAATCATTGAATAACAAAAAATGGGCTTGTGGCCCTGAGACTTTTATCTATTTTTCTGAGTGGGCCCTGAGCCATCTAAAGTATGTCTGATGTACAGTATGTATGTCTGTGTATCCCTACTACAACCACAAGGCCAATGAGCAACTGGTGACTTGGATAATAAATGCATAAATACATATTTTAACCATTTAACACTATAAGGTGCCAGAACGGAGATTTCCATCCTTAACACTTTTCCTGCTAGATGTATTTAATTGTTTAATTGTAAGCTGCCGCAAGTATTAGCCTGGCTCAGCCCTGAATCAGCACCTTAAAGATACTAGCTTATTTTTCTTCCTGCAATTCAACAACTGGCTGGTTATTTTAAAGAGCCAATTTTCAGAGACAAGACAGAGACGACGGAAATTAGTCTGGAGAACTACAGCACCTAGTGCTTGGCTCTGAAGATGAGACAATGTCTGGAGAACTACAACTCCTAGTGCTTGGCTCTGAAGACATGCTGCAGAGTGGAGAACTACAACAGCTAGTGCTTGGCTCTGAAGACATGCTGCAGAGTGGAGAACTACAACAGCTAGTGCTTGGCTCTGAAGACATGCTGCAGAGTGGAGAACTACAACAGCTAGTGCTTGGCTCTGAAGACATGCTGCAGAGTGGAGAACTACAACACCTAGTGCTTGGCTCTGAAGACGTGCTGCAGAGTGGAGAACTACAACACCTAGTGCTTGGCTCTGAAGACATGCTGCAGAGTGGAGAACTACAACACCTAGTGCTTGGCTCTGAAGACGTGCTGCAGAGTGGAGAACTACAACACCTAGTGCTTGGCTCTGAAGACGTTCTCCAGACCTACGAAGGACCCCATCACCAGGACGTTCCCCAGCAGACACTTCCCCTTGGCCCCCCACCAACCTCCACCTCCTCCTCCGCTCCCTCCGCCGGGCGCGGCGGCCGCCTGGCACAGCAGCAGCAGTCCGGCCGTGGCTCCGGCGTTGAAGGCTGCCACCATGTAGGCCTCGGCCCCGAACTGGGCCTGGGAGCTGGGGTGGACGAAGGTCAGCCTCCCCCGGTCCTGCGGGTGATGGTAGACGAAGGGCGGCGCCCGCACGCCGTTCCACACCTGCCCCGACGTCGCCAGCAGCACCAGGAACAGCGCCGAGACGGACAGCAGCTTCCCGCTGTCGGGCAGCAGCCGCAGGTAGGCCAGGGCGGCAGCGGCGGCCAGGAACAGCCCCAACAGGAAGGCCTTGGTGATGTCTGGCGGAGGCAGCGGTGGCGCCACATGGACGACTCCACGAACGCCAGTCTCTTCAGAGACCCAGACAGCCATCAGTGCCGCTCCGTAGTGACCCCCTCTGCTGGACGGGTCGAACTCAGACGGTTTCTTCTTGACGTCGTCGTCATCGGAGGCGGATGGGAAGTGGAGCAGCGTAGGGACGCTCTCCACGCCCAGCGAGGTGAAGACCTCTGGGGCTTCAGACAGCTCCACCGTGCAGAAGAACACTTCTTTGTCGTCATCGGCGTTGGGTGATTGCCGCCAGGCCTCGGCCAGCGCCTGGAACTCCAGCGCCGCCCCGCGGCACCCGGGGCAGCGGTCGGGTCGGAGCCGCGTGGCCGTAAACATCACCACCGCAGAGTAGTTCCTGGGAGGAGTCTCTACCAAGCGCTGGAAGGCGTTGAGGTCCAGGCGGACGACGTGAGGCTTCCTGGAGGACAGCGCCCTCAGCTGGGAGAACTTCTCCTCCAGAGACAACGGAGGGGCGGAGTCTCCAGCGCCGCAGGCCAATAGGAGCAGGAGGAGGAAGAGGAGTGGGAGGAGCTTCTGGAACATCTCAGGAGACTTCTGGAGTAACTTCCGGGTGGTTGTTGTTGTTATTACGGATGCTGAAGTTTGAGGGGTGTGCTTTACACCACCTACTGCTGCTACGTTTGATTGCTATCCCACTGCCAAAACGTCACACAGTGCCTGGCCAATCGGCCGAGCCGACGGGGTTGGATTGACAAGGCGTTGTTTCTCCAATAGCTTCATAATGAGCTAATAGACTGGCGTTGAGGTGAACTTAAATTCAAATCTGTTTCCAACGGCTGGGACGGAGTTGAACATGTATATTAATTTCTGAACCTGGCTACCGAGAGCTGTCTGCCTCGGAAATTCCACTTGTGAAAACAAATGGTAAAACTCGCTGTTGTTACTGCCATTAAAAGGACTTTAACAGTCTTACGATAAAATAATTATAAATATAAGCCCATACGTTTGAAATATATTTGACATTTGGCATGTAATGTAGCCTATACGCATGACATCACCTTTAGTGGATCAGTCAAAGGACAGGGCATGTATCAGGTCCTAATATTTATTAGATATGATGTCACGGCACATTGGAGTTCAGCAGTGAGCAAATATGTAATGATTGGCGCCAAAGAAAACCTTTCCACCCAGAAAAAAGAAAATACACCAAAAAAAAACAAACAAATAGCTCTAAAAATACAAGCCTCTGACCAAAATGTACCATATCATTGCTCTCTAGGACAGGTAACACATTTATTAAAGTCTAAGAAAAGGGCTTTCCAGGCAGTAACAATAAACGCCTGCCTAAATGCGGCGATTCTCTCTGCAGTGTCGACATAAAGACAATCGCCCGTCGATTAACGCCAGGCGATTTAAAAATCTCACTGGATTGAGCTTTGAAAAACAACAAAAATCAGTGACGCCACGCAACAACGCCCGTTGTTACACACACTCTCTTTATCGCAGGGCGTTTTGTGAGCACAAAACGCCGGTCCCATTGATGAGAATGCGCCGTCTGTAAGCCCCTAAAATGTGATTTTGGGTTTCATTCCCCTTCAGTGTTGTTGTTTTTGATTTTGTTGTGACTACTGATCCACTCCTGGTAAACCAGCGTCTGTTTGTTGGTTCTCCAGCACCAGTTGTTCTGTCTGGCAGATCCTGATGCAGGGCTTGACACTAACACTTGCCCGCTTGCCCGGGGTAAGTAAAAAAAAATGGTAGGGCAAGTGACCTGGTTGCCCGATCGGGCAAGTGTGCAAATTAGTGCACTATAACACAACACAAGATAAATTGGTCTTGAAGGCAGTCATTGCACTCTGCCTCTGTGTCTTTCCCTGCTTTCTACCTATCCACAATTCCAGGCTGGATTTGGGAAACAAAACAGGCAAATTAACATACACATCAAAATGACCAATAATCTTCTACATTCTCTAGTTGTGCAGACCTGGGCTAATTAAGATGATGAATTTTAACTCTTGAGAGTGTAAAAATGAAACCAAATGGACCCGCAAGGGTCCATTTGGTTTCATTTTTACGTTCTCAAGAGTTACATCTGGTTAACCAACTTAACTGGGGACCACCTGGAACCTGGGGGGCAAGTGACCATGACCTGAGGGCAAGTAGAACCTGACTTATCCGAGACCTTAGTGTCAACCCCTGTGGCAGATCCTGGTGTCTCTGGCAGTGCAGCTCCTCTAGAGTCTCGTCTCTCCTGGATTATTCCTGGCTCAGCCTCTGGCATTTCATCACAGGGATAGATTCCACTTTGGTATCTCTGTGTACTCTTCTGTATAGCTAAAATAAATAAAACCTCCCAAAACACTTCGAGGCACAGCGTATCAAAGCGGCTAAAGTGCTTGGACTGCTATAAAAACACATTTCTATCAGGGGCGGATCTAGCCTTGGGCATGGGGGGGCAATGCCCCCCTAAATATCCAGTCTGCCCCACCAAACATGATGCCATGCAAAACAACCCAAGACATTTCAAATTAAAGTGCTTCTATTTAAAATGATGTGAAACACTACTACTGCTGCTAACTAACTACAGCTGTGTCACCACTAAACCAACAGCATTTCATCATTGAAAACAGAAAACTCTCTTAAGTCAGACCTTTAGCTTTATGCATGCTGCGTGTCTGTTGCAACTTCAACAACAACTGATGTTATTATTGATGTTTTACTTGACTAATAAAAGTCCTGTAACTGAAAATGGTATGGGGGTGACTTCATCGCAGGCAAGAGAAAATGGTATGGGGCCGGCTTCATCACCCGTGTCGCTTCGCGCCACGGGCGATGAAGCCGCCCCCATACCATTTTCTCTTGCCCCTCCAACATGTTCTCTTGCCCCCCCAAATGGGCCATTTTACATCCGCCCCTGATGTCTCTGTCTGTGCTCTGCTGTGTGAGCTGCCAACAGGCCTGCAGTCCTGCTGTACAGCACAGCGCTGCAGCGTTTGAAGTGTTAAGAAGGACTCTGAGGAGGAGGAGGACAGCTGCAGGACGTCTGGCTATTCATGGAGCTGCTCTGCTGCTGTTTCTGAAGGAGTCTGGATGGAGAGAATACGGTAGTCTGTTTGTGGGGAAGGAATGGGAAGAGAGAGAGAGAGAGAGAGAGAGAGAGAGAGAGAGAGAGAGAGGGAGTGGGGGAGAGAGAGAGAGAGAGAGAGGGAGAGAGAGAGAGAGGCCTTCTTCACATTTTTAAGGGCCGTTCTTCAAAACGATTAAATAGGCTGCGATGAGATCACATCTGATCATTTTAATGATTCCTCCCAAAGTTAACTTTTAACTAGAACTCATTTTAGCTCGACCACTACTTTTAACACACACTACTTCACACTACTATTCTCTTCTCAGACACAGTCCTGCTCTCAGGGCGATTCGTCCAAACGTCGCTCACAGTCTTCACAGCATGTGATTTTTGCAGCGAAATGTGTCCTATGAGTCAAGCAAAATCAAACCGTACCTATTTAAGATTGGTCCAACGTACAACGTCAGTAATGAATGGCTCTGTGCTCGATATATACTGTATAATCCTTGTGGTTGTCAGACCCTCTCCTCCGCCGGCAAAACGCAGCTCTTGGCGTCGTGTTAACAACGTCAACCAGAGCTATGCTGTAGAGGAGCATCACCATGGAAACCAGAGCTACGCTGTAGAGGAGCGTCACCATGGAAACCAGAGCGTCACCATGGAAACCAGAGCTACGCTGTAGAGGAGCGTCACCATGGAAACCAGAACTACGCTGTAGAGGAGCGTCACCATGGAAACCAGAGCTACGCTGTAGAGGAGCGTCACCATGGAAACCAGAGCTACGCTGTAGAGGAGCGTCACCATGGAAACCAGAGCTACGCTGTAGAGGAGCGTCACCATGGAAACCAGAGCTACGCTGTAGAGGAGCGTCACCATGGAAACCAGAGCTACGCTGTAGAGGAGCGTCACCATGGAAACCAGAGCTACGCTGTAGAGGAGCGTCACCATGGAAACCAGAGCTATACGCTGTAGAGGAGCGTCACCATGGAAACCAGAGCTATACGCTGTAGAGGAGCGTCACCATGGAAACCAGAGCTACGCTGTAGAGGAGCGTCACCATGGAAACCAGAGCTACGCTGTAGAGGAGCGTCGCCATGGAAACCAGAGCTACGCTGTAGAGGAGCGTCACCATGGAAACCAGAGCGTCACCATGGAAACCAGAGCTACGCTGTAGAGGAGCGTCACCATGGAAACCAGAGCTACGCTGTAGAGGAGCGTCACCATGGAAACCAGAGCTACGCTGTAGAGGAGCGTCACCATGGAAACCAGAGCTACGCTGTAGAGGAGCGTCACCATGGAAACCAGAGCTACGCTGTAGAGGAGCGTCACCATGGAAACCAGAGCTACGCTGTAGAGGAGCGTCACCATGGAAACCAGAGCTACGCTGTAGAGGAGCGTCACCATGGAAACCAGAGCTACGCTGTAGAGGAGCGTCACCATGGAAACCAGAGCTATACGCTGTAGAGGAGCGTCACCATGGAAACCAGAGCTATACGCTGTAGAGGAGCGTCGCCATGGAAACCAGAGCTACGCTGTAGAGGAGCGTCGCCATGGAAACCAGAGCTACGCTGTAGAGGAGCGTCGCCATGGAAACCAGAGCTACGCTGTAGAGGAGCGTCGCCATGGAAACCAGAGCTACGCTGTAGAGGAGCGTCGCCATGGAAACCAGAGCTACGCTGTAGAGGAGCGTCGCCATGGAAACCAGAGCTACGCTGTAGAGGAGCGTCACCATGGAAACCAGAGCTACGCTGTAGAGGAGCGTCGCCACGGAAACCGGAGCTACGCTGTAGAGGAGCGTCGCCACGGAAACCAGAGCTACGCTGTAGAGGAGCGTCGCCACGGAAACCAGAGCTACGCTGTAGAGGAGCGTCACCACGGAAACCAGAGCTACGCTGTAGAGGAGCGTCACCACGGAAACCAGAGCTACGCTGTAGAGGAGCGTCACCACGGAAACCAGAGCTACGCTGTAGAGGAGCGTCACCATGGAAACCAGAGACGCCAGTGGAAGAGGTGGATCCCGTGGGTGTCGCCTGCTGTCTGATTTATGGCTATGTTCTGTGGCGACTGCGACAGATCTCGTTCACGTCCTTGCTGTGTCGACTTCCCTCCCTGCATTTCTATGTTTAGTGTCCAGGGGGAGTCAGAGAGACCAGGGTACTGCATGCGTCCGTAGCGGGAATCAAACCCAGGACCTTCTAGCTGTGTACTTGACTTCTTTCCTAGATGACCCCTGCTCTCCATTTCACCCTGAGGTCCCTCTTCCCCTCCCACTGTTTACATTGCTGCAGGTTGCCTTCATTCTATTGTGGGGATTTTATAAGTTCCAAACTTTTTTTTTTTCCACATAGCATATTGTAATAGTATACTGATAGTGATACTCATCCATGTGTTTTATGTCACTCTGGGTCAGACTTCCCAGAGGTAATCTATTCCTCCTCCTCTCCTCCCCTCCCCTTTGCCACTCTCCTCTCCAATCACTCAGGTTGAAACTCCTGTCACACGGGTACCACGTTTTTTAAATCATGTAGTGGCCCAGTTATCTTGTAGTGTGTGGTTTGATATGATGCATGAAAAAACAAGTTTAGAGCAACTAAAATACCCGCTTTAGAATAGAGACAACCTAGAATAAAGCCAAACTGCATTGGAGGGAGGAGGACCTCATGGTGAAATGTACAATAGGGGTCATCTATGAGAAAAATTAAGGACATTTATTTATGATGTCACAGGAATCAAGGTAGATTGATGACCAATATGTTTTGGTGTGAAACTCTCCTTTAACCACTGTGCCACCGTCGCCCCCATGAAACAGTGTTTTAACTTTCTAAGGCAGAAAGTTTTGGCTCTACAGATTGCACTGCAAACCCAGAATAGCTTTCTCTCTCTGCTAACCTCACAGGGCAGCACCGCAAATGTGGAAAGTTGAACTGTACTCTGCTGAAGCCATCTTTTTTTCTTAAACTTGTGGGTTCCTTTGCTTCGTGACAGCAGCAATCCATCCAGCACATGGTGTTGGAGCGAACCTCACTTTGCAATACCTCTGACTTGTCTGCTATAATTTAGGATGCCATTAACACCAGGGGCGGATTGGCCCATATTTTCCCACCGGGACAATTTTGCCTTTGCCAGGCCACCCTGGAGGGGCAGCTGGTTAACCAGATGTAACTCTTTGAGAGCGTAAAAATGAAACCAAATGGACCCTTGCGGGTCCATTTGGTTTCATTTTTACACCCTCAAGAGTTAAAATATTCATCATGTGAATTAGCCCAACTTAGTCTACACAACTAGAGAATGTAGAAGATTAATGGTCATTTTGATCTGTATGTTCCAGGCGAGCATCTAGCACATTCTAGTGCATTTTGGAAGTGCCACTAGTGCATTTTGGATCTTGTCCAGGCCACTAGGTGGCGCAGGCCACCGGGAAAACTCCCTGTACTCCAGATGGCCAATCCGCCCCTGGAGCGACCCTCACTTTGCAATACCTCTGACTTGTCTGCTGTAATTTAGGATGCCATTAACACCATCCAGCATCACCACCATGGGCCCTGCGCTGGTCGCTTCCAACTCATTTTATCCTGGACGGATTTTTTTTTTTTAACTTACCGGTATACGTTGTATTTTTGGGGGGAAAAAGTGCTGTCGGCAGGCGTGGATCTACGCATGGGCATGGGGGGGGGCAATGCCCCCCTAAATGCCCAGTCTTCCCCACCAAACATGATGTCATGCAAACAACCCAAATTTCAAAGACATTTCAAATTAAAGTGCTTCTATTTAAAATGATGTGAAACACTACTACTGCTACTAACTAACTACAGCTGTGTCACCACTAAACCAACAGCATTTCATCATTGAAAACAGAAAACTCTCTGAGTCAGACCTTTAGCTTTATGCATGCTGCGTGTCTGTTGCAACTTCAACAACAACTGATGTTATTATTGATGCTTTAGTTGAATAATAAAAGTCCTGTAACTGAAAATGGTATGAGCCCCCATACCATTTTCTCCTGCCCCTCCAATTGGGAAATGTTACATCCTACATCCGCCCCTGGCTGTCGGATTCTGGATGGTTGTTCTTTTATGATTGACTGTAAAAAACGGTGCAAAAAAAATCCTGCAGTTATTGGACCAAAGAGATTGTTATAAAAAGAGTGTTCTGAACTTGCTTTTAATGGATTTCCTGGATAGTGAGGAGTCTGGTGGTGTAAAGTAAAGTGCTGTGGACTTTTAGACTTCCCCATAGTCTGTCGACTCTAATACACCTCAGAGACTACACTAGAACTGTTTATAGCAAGGCCGTTGAAAACAACAAGTTAATGGCATTAATTAATGTTGTTGATTAATCCGATTAAAAAAATGTTAACACAATTAAATCCAGCGAAGCGTTAGTTCATTGAGGCACGGAGGGCAGAAGTTTTATTTAATTCCCCTTATTTTCAACCAGTAATTCATTCTGTTCCTTTAAATCTGCAGTCTCTCCATGTCAACTCCCCTCACTCTCTTTGGCTGTCACCATGTCAACTCCCCTCACCGTCATTGGCTGTCAGCTAGTCAGTCACACCCACATTCAATCATGTGCTCTATATAAGCAGTCTCTTCTCTCTCCCTCTCCTCTCTGTCTCTTCCTGCTAAGCTGACTCTGTCCTGTTGATCAGATATGTGTTCAAATTTCCTCCACCTCCCCGGCCTCCTCCCTGTGGCACCAGTTCCGAGTACATGAGTCTCTGATTAATCATGATTTAAGGTTGTAACTATTGTGGTATCAGATAGTATCAGATAGTTCTGTTATGGTATCCGTGTTTACTGTGGACTATGTTTTTTTTTTTTTTTCTGTATCCATGTAGTTCATGCATTTTGGATAATGTAATGTCTCATGTCAGTCTGCACTGGATATGATGCTCATGTGTTAATGTCTTGTATTTTACTGTACCTTGGCTCTGCTCAGTGGGGGTTGTTGATATCAGAGCTGTACCTCAGGTGTGCAGGTAATCGGAGATATCAAATGTGATATCAGACCTATGACTCAGTTCATAGATCGTCTGATATCACATGAGCAAGAGCCATGCCGCCATACAAACATGCAAAAGCTATATACAATAAATGGTCTATGGTCAATCTTATTCTGAGCCGAAGTGTGTCAATGAACTAACTTATGCACACTGACAATCGAAATCAAAACATTTTATTTTTCGCTCATAATTGTGTTTAAACATCTGAAATACTTGATTTTCAAGAATGTTCACATTTAGAAAATGTAGAAGAATTGTTATTCTGAACGTTTTGCCAGTTTAGTGAGAGCAGTGTGTGTGTGTGTGTGTGTGTGTGTGTGTGTGTGTGTGTGTGTGTGTGTGTGTGTGTGTGTGTGTGTGCGTGTGCGCGCGTGCGTGCGTGCGTGCGTGCGCAGTGTGTCTGGCAGGGTGTGAATAGCCAGGCTCCTCAGCCACAGAGCAGAGTTCTGTGACACATTAAGGCTGTAGGAGAAAATGCAAGAGAAAATGGTATGGGTATTGGTATTGCCCGAGGTGGGAAACGACATGGCCCATACCACCCATACCATATTCAGTTCCAGGACTTTTATTAGTCAAGTAAAGCATCAATAATAACATCAGTTGTTGTTGAAGTTGCAACAGACACGCAGCATGCATAAAGCTAAAGGTCTGACTCAGAGAGTTTTCTGTTTTCAATGATGAAATGCTGTTGGTTTAGTGGTGACACAGCTGTAGTTAGTTAGTAGCAGTAGTAGTGTTTCACATCATTTTAATTATAAGCACTTTAATTTGCATGAATATCTTGGGTTGTTTTGCATGGCATCATGTTTGGTAGGGCAGACTGGGTATTAAGGGGGGCCCCCCATGCCCATGCCTAGATCCGCCCCTGTACGGCGGTGGGCTGGGGGGTGGCAGACAGACAGACAGACAGACAGACAGACAACCTGTCTTACCCTCCAGTCCGTGGGTGGAAACATTCCATTACCACAGTGTGTTTTCCTCTGACATACCAGCAGAACGACAGGCGGAAACAAACGCTGTGTTCTGGTTGTCAACTGGATTACTGGCGCTACAGGGGAATTCCACCCCATTTACCTGTCATTAAAAGGCATTTATATCATGTGATTTGATTTGCATCAATGGTGGATCTTAACCTGTTGTGTCCTGATGCTAAATTCTAGTTTCTGACACTAGGTTCTAGTTTCTGACACTAGATTCTAGTTTCTGACACTAGGTTCTAGTTTCTGACACTAGGTTCTAGTTTCTGACACTAGGTTCTAGTTTCTGACACTAGGTTCTAGTTTCTGACACTAGATTCTAGTTTCTGACACTAGGTTCTAGTTTCTGACACTAGGTTCTAGTTTCTGACACTAGATTCTAGTTTCTGACACTAGATTCTAGTTTCTGACACTAGATTCTAGTTTCTGACACTAGATTCTAGTTTCTGACGCTACATTCCAGTCTCTTGACGCTACATTCTAGTTTTTTACATAGATTCTAGTTTCTGACACTAGATTCTATTTTTTGTGAATGATTAAAGGTTCCTGTGTCACTGATGCTCAAGATATTTCATGTCAAGGACCCCAAGAATTATCTACATTTGCTACCACTCAGTGGCACGCTGTGAGCTTGTAGACCTGCTATTTTTCAATTGGTAATATAATGCCCACCCCTCTACCCTCACCCCTTCACCTCCCACAGCTAATCCCCTGCAACCAGCGGTGGTTTTTATCATACATCCGGCCCTCCTACGGTGTCTCATCTTAAGCTGCTTCCAGCATGAAGTGAATACTCTCCTTTTCACCTCCTTTTCATGCCCTGTCTGTTCAGAACAGAGAATGAGAGTCTCCACTGTAAAGAGCTCAGCTATACGGAGGATAGTACCGTATATGCTGCTAGGGGATGATTCTTTACTAAAGCTGATTATTGTTCTCATAATATTTTCTTTATAGCATCCATCCTCCCTAGAACGTTTCCAAAACGTCCACAAAGGTGGATTTGCGGGCCTTTTTTTATTTAAATGACTCCAGTGATTTACACTTTTTGAGGGAGAGAGCAGTGTTGCCAACTGCCGAAATCCAAAATGCACTAGTGGAACTTCTAGAATGCGCTAGAGCAGTGGTTTTTCAACCATTTTCATAGCAGGGCCCACTATTTATTCTGCATTTTAGCCACGGAGGACCACCGTTTGATGTTGAGTTTAGTCTCTCGGACTAATTTAGAATAAATAACTGGCAAAACATTGGTCAAAAATAACAATTCTTCTACATTTTTTTAAATGTGTAGATCCTTGAAAATTAGGTAATTCAGAATTAATTAAACATATGTCCATTTGGTTTCATTTTAACGATCTCAAGAGTTACAGATCTATAAGGGTCCATTTGGTTACCAATGGTCCTTTCTAGGAAGGAAAAATGGTGAAAAACGAGCGTTTTATCTCTGGCGCCTGTCAACCAATTTCGCTCCAACTCACCAGCAAAAAAGCACTAGATTTTCCGCCAGGAGTTTTTCACTAATTTGGGCGCTAGGGGGGTCTGGAAAAGCACTAAATATAGCGACAAATGCGCCAAGTTGGCAACACTGGGAGGGAGTCAGGGCATTCCACGCTCACTCCAATTACACAGTATCTGCTCTTTTTTTTAATTCCAATTCAAACATCACTTCCTTGATCCACTGAGTGTAAATACTTTTGAGCAGTACAAAAACAACAAACAGTTTTTTTTACACTAAAACTGTGTTGGACCGATTTATTTGCACTATTGCACAACTGCCTTAAAAGTATTAGATCTTTGTTTTGCAAACCTCATCCCTGTAGACCCCCTGCACGGCCCTGTGTCGTTCCTTCAAAGTATACATCTCATTTCCCTACGTGACTCTGTGCTCTTTCTCTCTCTCTTTTTTTGCCAAGGTGAACATTCAGAGGTGTTCACAGATGAGGGATCTTGTTTTGTTGTCATAAGCAGAGGACTGCAAGCATGCGTGGATGCATGCATGCGTGGGTTTTTTATCATGGGGATAAAAGGGAGGAAAGGCCTCAGGTGTGTGCAGAACCCTCCACTCACGAGGATTAGAGTTCTTATACATACCGTTATGGCGTTATGCAAATGAACGCGGAGACAGAGTCGCTAGGCATTCGCAGCAGTCTATCCCTCCTCCTCCTCCTCCTCCTCCTCCATGTTTCAGTTCTCCGTATTCCAACAGTCCACAGCGTTACATAGAGGAGGTTATGGGTCAAGTATGTCCAAATACGGATGTTTTGGGTCAAGCATGCCCAAATATGGATGTTTACGTACTAGGCTGAGCACCGCCTTGGGGAAAGAACCATAACATAATCCAAAGATGTCATGTTGCCATAATGGCTGTCATGGTCATTCAGCGTTTATAATGGATAGCAGGAAAAACATGATTGAGGCGTTCTAAACTAGACATGTCACATCAACAACAACTGAGTGTTTTTTCATTCTCCTTTTGTTTTCTCTTTTTATACTTGATATGCGTTGCTGATTGGAATCAAACCGTGTACACACACACACACACACACACACACACACACACACACACACACACACGTCTCTGTGTTCCTGTGATCGTGTTGATGCGTCGGTATATACAATAACATCTCCCACCACGATGACAGGCTTATCATCCTCCCTCCAACGCTCTGCCAGGAAGGTTCTGTTTAATGTCTTAATCTCCTCAGCAGCGTATGGCAAAGAGGAGATTATCTATTCTAAAATTAACCAGAGCCTTGAGACGTTATACGGCGTTAGATAGCAGCTATAGCTAGCAAGCAGCTGCTTTTTTATTCTCCTGTCGTCGTCGTCTTTTTTTCTTTGCCACTTTGGCGAGCGTTCCACAAACAACGTGACTTTACAACCTCAGGGAGAGTGAGAGAGATTTGGATACTTGCTGTTGGTTTGGTTCCATGGTTCCATGGCGTGTTGAGAGATTATAGAAGGAGGAGGAGGCGTGAACAGTGTTGTAGTGGTACTTTTAGAAGTGGGGGAAGGCCTCTTAAAGGGGAATTCCACCCATTTTCTTTTTTTTTTTTTCCTGAGAGTGTACAAATGTGAACCAAATGGACCCGCTAGGGTCCATTTGGGGTCCATTTGGTTCACATTTGTACACTCTCAGAAAAAAGGAAACTCATTAACACACCCAGTGCCAGCCCTTTTTCATATTTTTTGAGGTAAACGGTGCCAGCGATTTTCATCTAAAAGTCATATTTCATATTTCGGTCCATGTTTCCCGTCGGACAAGTTGGTTGGCGGTCCGTCCCTTATTTTGGTCCGTTCTGACTGGAATATGCGGTCGCTGCTCACTGCCGTTATCATTGGGATTCAAGGTTCAAGGTTCTTTATTTGTCACTGTATGTCAGGACATATACAGGGATGAAATAACGTTTCCATTGTTCCACAGTGCAATAAGACAATAGACAATAGACAGTGCAATAAGAAAAATGACAAATACAAACAATACAAAAAACAGTAAGTGACGTAGTGCAACAGACTACAGTATTAAAGTGCAACTGTAACAGTATAAAGTGAGGTGAAGGTGCTAAGCTACAACCAGGTATAAATATAATTATAAAGTGGCAAGTAGTGAAAGTGAAACAGACAGCTAGACAGGAACTAGACAGGACATCTAAACTATACAGCTAGGACTAAACATACTACAACTAAGCAGCTAAAGGACACATAATATACTACAACTATGGAATACTACAACTAAAACTAAAACTATACATCTAACATACTAAAACATACTACAACTAAGCACTACTATACTAACGGCTAAGTTATGACAACTATGACAGAGTAGGGGTATTACTGTAGGGGTATTACTGTACATGTGCAAGAGGATAGCAGCAGTTCGGTACAGTCCTTCTGGTTGTGTGTGAGTTGTGCGTATGAGTGTATGTGTGTGCGTGTGTGTGTATGAGGTAGTTAAGTCCAGCGTGTGTGTACAGTGAGCGTACAAGTCCAGCGTGTGTGTACAAGTGTTCTTGTTCTAGCTTTCAGCGTGTGCGTGTGCCGTATCAAACCAGCGACGGTAAGCGACGTAGAGTGACGTAAATCAACCTAAGAGGCATCGGTCATAACTATTTTTCATAATGATAACGCGCGACGTAGCTCTACTGCAAGAGCAAACTGTTAACATGGTGAAACACATCTTGATGACATCTTCACCATGCTAATTATTTTTTTCAGACCTTCATTTCTAGGAAACAGAATGGGGGGGAGACTTTTTTTCATGTCCACACAACATCTCTAAGGTATATTAATGATAAAGTCAAATGTTGAAAATGACATGTGAGAAGTGGGGGGATATCCACAATTCCAGGCTGGATTTGGGAAACAAAACAGGCAAATTAACATACATCAAAATGATTAATCTTCTACATTCTCTAGTTTGTAGACCAGGGATAATTAAGATGATGAATTTTAACTCTTGAGGGTCCATTTGGTTTCATTTTTACGTTCTCAAGAGTTACATCTGTTTAACCAACTTAGCTGGGGACCACCTGGAACCCTCTCAGGGACCACTGCTGGTCCCCGGACCACCTGTTGAAAACCCCTGGTTTAAAGCACCCAAGTAGGAAGTAAACCTAAATGCAAAATTTACAATATATTTTTGGGGGGCAAGTGACCATGACCTGAGGGCAAGTAGAACCTGACTTGCACTTGCCCGATGGGCAAGTGCCTCGGAGTCCTTTGTGTCAACCCCTGTTCAGCATTTGAACCACGTACCCACGCCCCACAGATCTCCAAAACTAAAGATTTCTTTTGCTTTTGTCCACAATTTCAGGCTGGATTTGTGGAAACCAAACAGTCCAACATACAGATCAAAATGACCATTAATCTTCTACATTCTCTAGTTGTGTAGACTTGGGCTGATTCACATGATGAATATTTTAACTCTTGAGAGTGTAAACATGAAACCAAAAGGACCTGCAAGGGGCGTTAATGCGTGGCGTCCAGTGTTGGTCATTGCGTGCGTGCTCGTTTCGTGCACACGTGCACAATGTTTTTCAAAGCTCAATCCAGTGAGCTTTTTTTCCAAGCTACGCGATTCAAAATAAACATGGCGACGCCTACGATGTGGGTGATTTTACAGTTGCCTCGTGCACCGTTGCCATGGTTACCCGGCCTAAAACGTCTGGCGTTAATCGACGGGCGATTCTCTTCATGTCGGCACTGCAGAAAGTATCGAGAATCGCCGCGATAATGCGGGCCTTTATCGCTGCCGTCTGGAAAGCCCCTAAGTGTCAGCAACCAACAGTGCCTGTGATCGTTGCCATCCAGACCAAGTTTCAGACGGACATGACGTCACCTGGCTTCACCTTAGAAGTGTCTAAGACTGCGGAGCGGAGGCAAGTTAAGCGATTGGTGCACGGTGGTGTGGTCGCTGTACGTTACGGCATCCTGATTGGCTGGTTGGGAGGGGTGACATAATTGGGACCACGGACAGCGACTTACCATGGAAGGTTTGTCAGATTCAGGAGATGGAGAAATGTTGACGTAAGTACAAGGACTTCATGACTAACGTTGTGGATATTTCCTCTCCGAGGGTCGGGGTTGGGGGTCGGTCGGTGGTTGTTCTGGGGTATTCTTTTTTATGGTTTTTAATGTTTCATTAAAAAAATGACACTTGAGCACTGTCTTCACAAGGGACACTTTAAAGAGAGGGTGCCGTGATTTTTGTATTTTGTCCAATTTTGTACATGTTTAAGAGGTATGTAAATAAACCCCTTGATGTGTTTTTTTATGTGCAATGATGTCTTCCCTTTGTATTTGGGGTTTCTTCCTGGGGGCTGAACCTTTCCAGTCAAACATGCCAATGAAAAAAACTTCAATGTAGTGACATCACATGCCTAGCCCCTCCCCTAACTCCTCCCCCTTTATCATGCAACTAAAGCTGTGGGCGTGGCTTCAGTTCAGGTTGATCTCCACCCATCACCACCCACCAGGCAAACCAGGCATACTTAAAGGTAGGGGAAGTGATTTCACTTTTGTCAGATATCACCCAAAAAAAAAAAAATTCTGTTAAAATGCTCTATTATAAGGTGTGGAAACCACATATGGAGTTTCCCCCTCCCCCACGTTAGCAGAGGAGCTAATAAAAGTTCCCCAGGTCACCACAATTCTCCTCCAATCAGGAGAGAGCAGCAGGTTCACATAGTGTAGCTACTTTTGGGGGCCCCTAGTGCACCAGGCTGGTACTACACCATGAATTTCAAATCACTTCCCCTCAGGCAAACCTGGCATACTTAATGAACTGGTAGGGTGGAATCATAAAAATGACAGTTTAACAAACACCGTACACATGTTGGGGAAAAAATCTTACTTTTCATATAACATTAATACCTGATGATCATGTTTTAGGGTAGAAAAAAATCATGGCACTCCATCTTTAAGGACATTTTCCTCCACATTTGTTGTTATTAGTCATAGCTCTCAGTTCCCACCTGATGTTATGAGGGAGTCCAGACTGATCCAGACTATACTGAATAACTGCTAGCTTACATAAGGTCTTCAGGCTAGGGCTCAGGTCTAACATATACAGGTAATTCAGGGTGTGGTTCCCCCCAAAGAAGATTATACGATCTCCTACCATGCAACAGCACCTACTATATATAGAAGACGGTCCTTTCCCCTTCGGTCCTTTCCCCTTGAGCTCAACCCTGTTCCAGGAGAAGCTCTCTGGAGTGAATTTCCACAGATCATTGAGGTTTTTACCATCCCTGCCATCAAATATGTACATCGCTCCATTGTAGGTAAAGGCTGAATGACGACAGCCTCCTTCTGAAACAAACTCTTGAGGTATGTCCTGCCAGAGGTTGGTCTCTGTGTCGAACACTCTAAAGCTGTTGTAGTGCAGACCCATGGAGCCTCCAAATACAAACATCTTGGTTCCGATAATGGTGGCAGAGTGATCAGCTGTAGCAGGAGGTTCAGTTCCTCTGACGTGGATTAAAGTCCAGACCATTGTGCTGGTGTCCAACTTGTAGGTTTCATTAGTGCCTTTAAACAGCTCAGTCGTTCCTCCATGGATAATCATGATCTCCCTAAACACACATGCAGAGTGGTACGTCCTCCCCACTGGAATATTCCCAGAAACCTTTGGTTTGAACCATGTGTGGGCGTCAATATCAAATGCGTAAAGCACATTGTCGAAACCTGGGAGTTTCCAGCCTCCCCAGAGATAAACGGTATCTGTAATCAGCACAGCTGTGTGTCCCCAGCGGCTTGGGGGAACCTGGAGATGACGTCGGTCTCCTGTGCCCGGTGGTGTTCCAGGGGTCAACTTCCTCCAGCACGTAGACACTGTGTTGAAGACGTACACCTCAAGCTGCTCGCCTATAGAGTTTCCATCAAATGTGTAAACCTCGTGTCGGAATGCAACAGCCTGCGTACAGTAAAGCCATGAAGGTACACTCTGGTGTAACGTCCAGCAGAACATTTCTCAGGCTGCAGAGCCGCTTGGATTGATCAGGCCTCGCTCTGGAACACAATGTGGCTCTTCTGCTGCGCTGAGCGCTCACCATCACCTATTGGTTCAGTTGGTGAACGTCACAAAAAACCTTTGACCAATCATCAAGACTCAGTCAGTCTGCTCAGCAAATCTAGGAAGCCGATGGCCGTTGATATGTTAGTAGAGAGTTTACGATTGGCCTCCATGCGATTTTGACGCGACAAAGATGTAGGCATACTTTGTGTCAGTCACCACAGAAGCCCAAATAGTTAATAAAAAACATGCAACGCGACGGGGTCCCCCACTTCCACTGGCATCTGTTTTTTCCATGGTGACGCTCCTCTACAGCGTACAACTTGTCCACGTTGTTAACACAACGCCAAAAGCTGCATTTTGTCGTCGGAGGACATGAGGCTCCGACCACCGCGAGGATTTGTTTACATGAACAGGTCCAGGTAACAAGTTAAGACCAGGTTTAAACTTACAACAGGTCCAGGTAACATGTTAAGACCAGGTTTAAACTTACAACAGGTCCAGGTAACATGTACCAGGAACGTTAAGACCAGGTTTAAACTTACAACAGGTCCAGGTAACACGTTAAGACCAGGTTTAAACTTACAACAGGTCCAGGTAACATGTACCAGGAACGTTAAGACCAGGTTTAAACTTACAACAGGTCCAGGTAACATGTGCCAGGCATGTTAAGACCAGGTTTAAACTTACCATGGTTAATCCGCTTTAGCCGCGGGCGATGCTAATGCGGGTGCACCCACTTGCAACCCATGCGGGGGGTGCACGTGCATGTGGCGTGCACACGGTATTTAGGTCCATATTTGAGCCATATTTGAGGCAATCGGCGACAACTAAACTTTACCTTCAATATGATTCATTTTGGCATAGTAACGTCTTAGCATCTCTCCTGTGTGGTGCCATCTATGGTCCCACGTTATGCTGGTTGTGGTAATATGAAAGGATACTCTACCCCTGAGCCACTGCCGCCCCACAGGGTAGATTTAAATCATGGGGTGGCAGGACCTTGAAATTGTGTTCGTTGTGCCAGGATTTGAACCTACAACCTTGTATTACAATGCTTGTATTACAGGTGCTGTACAGACTGAGCTATGCAAACAAACACTCTGTATGTAGTCTATTGTTAACAATGAAACAACTTACAAGGCATCAAGCCATGTGGCAACAAGCACACATAATGGAAGACTGAACTTGAGAAGATCATGTGATATTTGAGGTTTCTTGAAGGATGATGTTCTGGGGTGTCACTGCCCGGATTTGAGCCCAGGGAAAGATTTATTTTTTGCTTTTGTCTGCAATATCAGGCTGGATTTTTCTTATACAGGCAACAGGCAAACATACATCAAGAATTCATTCTCTAATTGTGTAGATTTGGGGTGATTCAGATGATGAATATTAACGCTTGAGAGCCTAAAATGATACCAATGAACCAACCATGGTATGGCATTTGACTGAAAATTCTTGGATTTAATTCATGGCTATAAATGTCAATGGCAGCTTTTGTGGTAATAATATCTACATTGTGTGGGCATTCTTCTCTAAAAGAATAGCACCAAAAAGGTATTAGTTTCATACAGGACTGGCACTGCTGCCCTGGTATTGTGCCTGTTGGTGTCGACCAGATTTTTTTAGGTAATTAGTCAGACATGGTGTGGAGGGTACTGTCACTGAGCTGAGTTCAGGCTGTTATTAATTAAAGGGCATACAGCCTATAATTAAGCACAGGAGATGAGGTGATTGGATGTGTGTGTTTGTGTGCGTGTGTGTGTGTTTGGGGGGTGATAGTGTGCATCAGGCCTTGAACTCTGTGACACAGAGGTCACCATCGATTTGAGGTGAGGAAACACAGGTGATCACGCTGCCATGTGAATCAATGACAGCGTAATCACCTGTGCTCCAAACCGTGGAATACGGCTGTGAGCTAAATAAAACCATTGATTGATTGGAAACGCGTGTGCGTGTGCATGTGCGTGTGCGCGTGCATGTGTGTGTGCGCGTGCGTGTGTGTGTGTGTGCGTGCGCGTGTGTGTGTGTGTGTGTGTGTGTGTGTGTGTGCGCATGCATGTGGCTGAACTTCAGCTCTATATTTATAGCCTCCAGACGGTATGCCGGCAGCATACATTTTAAGTAATGCAATTGGTTTGCGGCCGTCGCTCTGCTCATGTACAAGTAGGCCATGCCCTCATGTACTTCATTTACGATACAAAACGTCATGCGATACCTTATTTTAAGCTTGTTTTCTCAACTCGCTGTTTTCTGCAAGACATGACTCTATAAGCATCACTGTATGTCTAAAACTGATGAGGCCCAAACTGAACTAGAAATATAGCTGCAAGCAGCGATGAGACAGGACCAAGCAAGCACGTTGTATTGTCAGTAGCCAGACTTTAACCGACAACCTTTTGTTCTGAAGTCTGGGGAAATCATGGGGCATGTTGAAACGTTTTTTGATGAAAACAAATTTGCTTCTGAACTTTTGTCCAGATGGGGCCAAGGTTTACATGTTGCATGTTTCATGCAAATTGATTGAAAATCCAGGCAGAAACTCAGGTACAAACATTTTTCAAACTGCTTAAAATGGCGGACTCTGAGGGTGGAGCTTACCGGTCAGTGAAGTGACACACATGTGTGCTAAATTTACTGGCAGGCCAGTTGATGCAGTGTTACACTCATTCAAAGTAGCCCACACTAAGGGCATGCTCAGACTGGCCAATAGTATCTCTTCTGACCCCTCACATGTCCTGAATGAAGAATACCAGCTGTTGCCATCCATGAGGAGGTTGAGTTCCTAAATTTATGAAAAACAGACTAAAGAATTTTGTACACCAGTCTGTCCTACTTCTAAACCCGAATCGATAAATCGAAGGTCATGATCGTCATGTTTTGCTCTTTGTTTCTACTGTCGTGTCTGTAATGTACTGTATGTTGCACATGTATGTTGTCTTGTATGTGAACGCTGTCGCCATGCATGCAAGACAAATTTCAATGCAAACTGACAATAAAGTTGTATTGTATGGTATCGTGTTCAAGGAAGATGTGGAAACAAGTCCCATGATTTTTGGCCAACCGAGGCATGATTTATGCTTGTTCAAATGTTTGAGTTAAAAAAAATGCTATAGCGCCCCCATTTGAGTAATTTGAGTAAGACTGGATTTAGTGCTAACACCACACAAATTCACTATGAAAGGCACACAATTAGGCCATGGCCTACTTGTGCATAAGGGGAGCAAGTGAGCAGAGAGCAAGTAGCCTGGTCTAGCCCTCAATGATTTTGGCCTTGGGGGCGGGGGTGTCGTGGGATGCACACAGCGGAAGTGCTGCGCTCTGATTTGATCTCACTAACGTGTCGTCATCTCCGGCCCCTCCCCCTCCCGTCCACTGCTGTTCTACGTCACATCATTTAGAGCGACGCCCACCCCGGAAGGTTCACTCCCCCCTCAAGGCCACTTTCCAACGTGCATTAGTCCAGGCTTTCCGTTTTCGCGCAACGCGAATGAAAATGAAAGCCTGGGTGTCGAGGCTAGAGAGCAAGTAGCCTGATGACTCCAGGGGATAATACTTGTGTCAATACTTACAAAGAACTGTAGGTGATGAGGTAATCACCATTACCTCATCACCTACACCAGCCAATCACAGTACTTTGAGGGACGACCGCAAACGACCACAACCAATCAGGTGTTCAACAACCACAAACTGATCATTATACTTACGCTCATGCTCTTTTTTTTGTTGTTTGTCTGGGACGTCCTCATAACCGGTGTGTTGAAACGGTACAATATAGTCAGGGGTGTAATAATAATAATAATAATAATGGATTGCATTTTTATAGCGCTTTTCCAAGTGCTCAAAGCGCTTTACAATGGTCCATTCATTCATACATAGTGGAGGGGGACGCGGGGGGCGGCATCCCCCCACTTCTCACATCTAAAATATTTTTGGGTCTGAATAAAATCATTAGCATGGTGAAACACATCTTGATGACATCATCAAGATGTGTCCCGGTTGGCTGGTTGGGGTGGTGACATAAATGAGACCTCGGACAGAGACTTACTCACAAGGGACACTTTAAGGACATTTTCCTTTTCATTTGCTGTTGTTTGAATTATATTTACAGGATGACACGATCTCCCACCATGCAACAGGACAGACCGTCCGCAGGAGGCGGTCTTTTCCCCTTGGGCTTCTTAACCTTCTTCCAGCAGAAGGTCTCTGGATTTAGTTTCCACAGATCATTGAAGTACATGTATGTCTCATTCCTGCCACCAAATACGTACATCTCTCCATTGTAGGTAAAGGCTGAATGATTGATGCGTCTTTCTGGACCAAGCTGTGCAGAAGGTGTGTCCATCCAGAGGTTGGTCTCCGTGTCCAACACTCTGATGGTGTTGAAGCCTCCAAATACAAACATCTTGGTTCCAATAACGGTGGCAGAGTGATCATCTGTAGCAGGAGGTTCAAATCCTCTGGTGTGGATTAAAGTCCAGACCATTGTTCTGGTGTCCAACTTGTAGGTGTCATTAGCACATCCATTCCTGTAGCCTCCGTGGATAATCATGATCTCCCTAAACACACATGCAGAGTGGTGCCTCCTCCCCACTGGAATATTCCCAGAAACCTTTGGTTTGAACCATGTGTGGGCGTCAATATCAAATGCGTAAAGCACCTTGCTAAAACCTGCATGGCTTTCCAAGCCTCCCCAGAGATAAACGGTATCTGTAACCAGCACAGCCGTGTGTCCCCAGCGGCTTGGGGGAACCTGGAGATGACGTTGGTCTCCTGTGCCCGGTGGTGTTCCAGGGGTCAACTTCCTCCAGCACAGAGACACTGTGTTGAAGACGTACACCTCAACTTGCTTGCCTTTAGGGTTTCCACCAAATGCGTAAACCTCGCGTCGGAACGCAACAGCCTGGCTACGGGAAAGCCATGTAGGTAGACTCTGGGGTAACGTCCAGCAGAACATTTCTCAGGCTGCAGAGTCGCTTGGATTGATCAGGCCTCGCTCTGAAACACAATGTGGAGCTTCTGCTGCGCTGAGCGCTCAACATCACCTATTGGTTCAGTTGGTGAACGTCACAAAAACCTTTGACCAATCATCAAGACCCGTTAGTCTGCTGAGCAAATCTAGGACATACAACGTTCATGGCTTCATGTACTTTGTATATGATACAAAAAGTCTAAACGATACCTTATTGTCTCCACCAGTATGGTGGAGAGTATGTTTTACCCCCTGTCCGTCCGTCCGTCCACGGTCCAGATCGCACCCGATTGGCCGGTTTAGGTGATGTCATCATATTAGCTTGCTCCACGCATGTAGGAGTAGGCCATGGCCTACTTGTTCGCTGCGCTCACGTACCTTCGCTCCGATGTCATCAGAGCCACAACCTGATCTGGTCTGGTAGAGACCTGTGCCACGAAGGAGCACTCATCTAGTTTCAAGCCTGTTTTCCTTTTTCCTTGCTGTTTGTCTAAGACGTCCTCGTAACAGGTGTGTTGAAACACTATCCAGCCCTTGACTTGTACCAAGTTTTATACTTGGACACGCTGTGTATCTGACTTTGACTTCCCTGATGTACAACATTCAAATTAAAAACTACCACTAATTCCAAGAAAGACTTAATTATCAGTCTCGTAATACTTTAGCTGTTAGCGTACCGGTAGAGTTTGAATGTCAAAATTAAGAATCGATGCATGCTAAGATCTAGCATGCATCTTGCATGCTAAGAAAGAAAAAAAAAACAGTTAAATTGAAGTGTTGCCATTTCCCAGATTGTGCTGCACAGTGCCTTCCTTCAGAGCCACAGTGATAAACTGTGACAGAACATTAATTGTTCCTCAGAAAGTGGAACAGAAACTCTATATTCTAAAACCGGTATTATGTCAAACTTCTCTCCCCTGCAGCTCCACAACATCACATCTTGTGATGTTGACAAATTGCCTTTTGGACACAGGCCTTAATTTGGAGAGTTTCATCTAAGGGAGAGAAAAATGATCCTATTCCATTGACTATGAAGTGCTGCTGAAAGGTCAAGCCAGTGGCTCTGGATAAGGAGGAGAGACAACAGCTGGCCTCCAGTCTTGGCCGGTTCTCAAGGATAGACGAGGATTGCATCATCTAGTCCCATTCAGATCTGCGGTCAGGCGCAAGCCTGGCTCAGGGAGGAAGACGCCCCTGCCATGCAGAGTCTACCGCACTTTTGGGTGATGACATCATATCCTGTGTTTTACAAAACAAAACCCACCCTGCGCCGAACACGACAACCGTGTCATTTTCTGCTCTATACTATAGGCCACGGCTTTCGGTCAAAACCCTTACTTTGAAGTGCCAGATCTCCAAAACCGGATGTAGATGGATGGATGAATGGAAAAACATATTAAAAAATCAAAAAGCACATACTAAACACACTATTTGTATGCGGACCACTCACAAAGAGTTGTGAGACACCTTAAATAAAAAACATGATTTTGCCTCCTAGCTCATAAAACCCTACCAAAACAGGATTTCAGAAAAAATAGAATATTTTACACGACCACTGAAAGAATGAACATTAAATGTCGACTATCTGAAAAGTATATTCAAATTCATTTGAAATGAGCTTTATTGGCATGACAAAACTACTTTTGAACAGATTATTTCATCAATGGGGCGTGGCATGGAGGTGATCAACCTGTGGCACTGTTGAGGTGATATGGAAGCCCAGTTCTGCTTTGAGACCGGCCGTAAATTGATTTGTATTGTTCAGTCTTATATGTCTCACACCTTCCTCTTGACAATACAACCCAGATTCTCTGTTGGCTTCCAGTCAGGACAGTTGGCTGGTCAGTTACCGGTAATAGGGGGTCCTGGTATGAAAAAGGTTTAAAACCACTGCTTTAGCTGTCAGTGTGCCGATAGAGTTGGAACGTCACCATTAAAATCTATGCTTGCTAAGACCTCTTCAAGCTTAAGATTTGTGGGGAAAAGAACAGTTAATCGAATGTCCCCCCTCACAAAATGGAACAGAAAATCTCTATTCTAAAACTGGTATTATGTCAAACCTCTCTCCCTGCAGCTCCACCACATCACATCTCTGAAATAAATTGCCTTTTGGACACAAGCTTTAATTTGGAGGTTTCTCGTCTAAGGGAGGGAAAAAACGATCCTATTTCATAGCCTATTAACCCACCCTGCACCAGACACGACAACAGTGTTGTGTTCTGCTCTATGCTATAGGCCATGGGTTTCAGTCAAAACTCTTATTTTGAAGCGCCAGATCTCCGAAACCGGATGTAGATAGGATAGATAGAAAACTTTTCTGTCACCCCACAAACATACCATACTAAAAAGCACATAATAAATACAATATTTGTTTGCAGACCACTCACAAGGAGTTGTGAGACACCTTAAATAAAAACAATAGATTTAAAAATGTATGTACAGATAACTACATATAATAATAATTAAAAAAAAAACAACAATTGAGCAATACACAAATATAAAAGTAGGAGTTACACAGATCAAACAGTGCTTAGGAAGGATAACCTTCTATTTTAAGATGAGGTGGCAGGCAGGATTTGGCACATTTAAATGCACCGTATTTACCGGATGGGTTTGTGATCAATTTATTTTGGTCATTGAGATCATTAAAATGTTGCACTTGGTGTGAAATGGAGAGAAATAAATTGGATACAGTTCACAGTGTAAAAGCACACGGGCCTCGGATCTGAAGTTGTTCTGGGGTATTCCTAGACGAGGCCTCGGATCTGAAGTTGTTCTGGGGTATTCGTAGGCGAGGTGTTTTGTTTTCATTGTTAATATCGTGACGGCAGAAGTTTTTTACCCTTAGAGATAAAATTATCAAATTAATATAACGAAATTATTTCGGAGAAAAGAGTTTTCTGATTCGCCCTCTCTGCTCACGCACCACGCGCTACGCATTCACAATTACTGTAGATCAGCCCTGGGTAGAGTGCATACTTGCACATTGTGCACAAGTACTGCATTCACAACAGGGCATTTTTTTAAAGGTAGGGTAAGTGATTTCACTTTTGTCAGATATCACCCAAAAACATTTTTTTTTCTGTTAAAATGCTCTATCAAGGTGTGCAGACCATATATGGAGTTTCCCCCTCCCCCACGTTAGCAGAGGAGCTAATAAAAGTTCCCCAGGTGGAGGGTGAATTCTCCTAATATCAGGATGGAGCAGCAGGTTCACATAATGTAGCTACTCTTGGGCGCCCCTAGTGCACCAGGCTGGTACTACATGATGAATTTCAAATCATTTACCCTACCTTTAAGTTTTATAAAAAGGACACATACAGAATCACTTGAGCAACGTCTTCACAAGGGATGCTTTAAGGACATTTTCCTCTACATTTGCTGTTGTTAGTCATAGCTCTCAGTTCCCACCTGATGTTATGTGGGAGTCCAGACTGATCCAGACCGTACTGAATAACTGCTAGCTTACATAAGGTCTTCAGGCTAGGGCTCAGGTCTAACATATACAGGTCATCAGGGGTGTCTTGTCGTCTAAAGAGGGTGACACGATCTCCCACCATGCAACAGGACATAATGTGCTTTGGAGGCGGTCCTTTCCCCTTGGGCTCAACCTTCTTCCAGGAGAAGGTCTCTGGACTGAATTTCCACAGATCATTGAAGTATTTACCGTTCCAGCCACCAATAATGTACATCTCTCCATTGTAGGTAAAGGCTGAATGATTGATGCGTTTCTCTGGACCAAGCTGTGCAGAAGGTGTGTCCATCCAGAGGTTGGTCTCTGTGTCGAAAACTCTAAAGCTGTTGTAGAACAGACCCATGGAGCCTCCAAATACAAACATCTTGGTTCCGATGATAGTGGCAGAGTGACCATAAGTAGCAGGAGGTTCAGTTCCTCTGATGTGGATTAAAGTCCAGACCATTGTTCTGGTGTCCAACTTGTAGGTGTCTTTAACGTATCCCTCCCTGTAGCCTCCATGGATAATCATGATTTCCCTAAACACACATGCAGAGTGGTACTTCCTCCCCACTGGAATATTCCCAGAAACCTTTGGTGTGAACCATGTGTGGGCGTCAATATCAAATGCGTAAAGCACCTTGCAGTAGTCTCGGCACCCCTCCCCTCCCCAGAGATAAACGGTATCTGTAATCAGCACAGCTGTGTGTCCCCAAAGGCTGGGGGTAACCTGGAGATGACGTTGGTCTCCTGTGCCAGGTGGTCTTCCAGGGGTCAACTTCCTCCAGCACAGAGACACTGTGTTGAAGACGTTCACCTCAAACTGCTTGTCTTTAGAATTTCCACTGAATGTGTAAACCTTCCGTTGGAATGCAACAGCCTGGCTATAGGAACGTGATGTAGGTAGACTCTGGTGTAACGTCCAGCAGAACATCTCTCAGGCTGCAGAGTCGCTTGGATTGATCAGGCCTCACTCTGGAACACAATGTGGAGCTTCTGCTGCACTGAGCGCTCGCCATCACCTATTGGTTCAGTTAGTGAACGTCACAAAAAACCTTTGACCAATCATCAAGACTCAGTCAGTCTGCTCAACAAATCTAGGAAGCCGATGGTCGTTGAACGTGTTAGTAGAGGCTTAAAGATCGCACTCCATACGACTTTGACACGATAACGAAGTAGGCATGCTTCCTGAGTGGAGCAAGAAATCCTCCAGGAGATAATACTCTCCACAATACTTAAAATAAAGATCTCTTAATTACATCACCATTTCCTCATCAGCCAACCCATCCAATCAGAGGTCTTTGAGGGACGACCAATGGTCGACGCCCAGGAACCGATCACTGAACTTACACTCTCTGCTCCGCTCATGGAAGTATTAACTAGATCACTGAACAAACACTCTCTGCTCCACTCATGGAAGCATTAACTAGATCACTTAACAAACACTCTCTGCTCCACTCATGGAAGTATTAACTAGATCACTGAACTTACACTCTCTGCTCCACTCATGGAAGTATTAACTAGATCACTTAACAAACACTCTCTGCTCCACTCATGGAAGTATTAACTAGATCACTGAACAAACACTCTCTGCTCCACTCATGAGAAGTATTAACTAGATCACTTAACAAACACTCTCTGCTCCACTCATGAGAAGTATTAACTAGATCACTGAACAAACACTCTCTGCTCCACTCATGGAAGTATTAACTAGATCACTTAACAAACACTCTCTGCTCCACTCATGGAAGTATTAACTAGATCACTGAACAAACACTCTCTGCTCCACTCATGGAAGTATTAACTAGATCACTTAACAAACACTCTCTGCTCCACTCATGGAAGCATTAACTAGATCACTGAACAAACACTCTCTGCTCCACTCATGGAAGTATTAACTAGATCACTTAACAAACACTCTCTGCTCCACTCATGGAAGTATTAACTAGATCACTGAACAAACACTCTCTGCTCCACTCATGGAAGTATTAACTAGATCACTGAACTTACACTCTCTGCTCCACTCATGGAAGTATTAACTAGATCACTGAACAAACACTCTCTGCTCCACTCATGGAAGTATTAACTAGATCACTTAACAAACACTCTCTGCTCCACTCATGGAAGTATTAACTAGATCACTTAACAAACACTCTCTGCTCCACTCATGGAAGTATTAACTAGATCACTGAACAAACACTCTCTGCTCCACTCATGGAAGCATTAACTAGATCACTTAACAAACACTCTCTGCTCCACACATGGAAGTATTAACTAGATCACTTAACAAACACTCTCTGCTCCACTCATGGAAGTATTAACTAGATCACTTAACAAACACTCTCTGCTCCACTCATGGAAGTATTAACTAGATCACTTAACAAACACTCTCTGCTCCACTCATGGAAGTATTAACTAGATCACTTAACAAACACTCTCTGCTCCACTCATGGAAGTATTAACTAGATCACTGAACAAACACTCTCTGCTCCACTCATGGAAGTATTAACTAGATCACTGAACTTACACTCTCTGCTCCACTCATGGAAGTATTAACTAGATCACTGAACAAACACTCTCTGCTCCACTCATGGAAGTATTAACTAGATCACTTAACAAACACTCTCTGCTCCACTCATGGAAGTATTAACTAGATCACTTAACAAACACTCTCTGCTCCACACATGGAAGCATTAACTAGATCACTTAACAAACACTCTCTGCTCCACTCATGGAAGTATTAACTAGATCACTTAACAAACACTCTCTGCTCCACTCATGGAAGTATTAACTAGATCAGTGCTCTGTGTGCATAAGTGGAGCAGGCTAATACTCATGACTTCAGTCATAAAGGCAGTGGCGGCCGGTCAATAGGGGCACTAGTGCGCCGCACCACCATGCAATACCTAATGAATAAAACGTAAATAAGAATGACGGAGAAATGAAATCTGCAGCTTGTCATTTTCTTTAAATGAGCAATCCATCACAGCAAATTGTATATAATATAAGTAACTAAAGCCCACTCTAACCACAAAGTGATTAAAAGTTGTAATATACTGCCATGAAATGTCAAAAGTTGTTTACGTTGTACAACGTTGCTGATAGGTTACTGAGTCTCACGTGTTGGTTCGCATTCGTCTTTAGGCATTGAGCTCTGCACTGAAGGGCAATGCATTGCGGTCCTATTGACTTCAATGCAAACGGTAGGAGCAATCCGGGTCGCAAAATGTGCGCGACCAAACCACTTGAGGGCAGCACACAACACAGTTTTACATAGAGTTGAACACAACTCCACCACAGACATGAATGAAGAGACACAGAGCCAGGTAAAGGGAGGAATATACAGTAGTTGAATTAATTTTGTATAATGGATTAACAAGACAAAGATATTATAAGATAACTATAAAGCAATGCAGAAAACACCAATTGAAAGCAGAACACTGCAGGATTTTTTTAAACTAAAGAGCTGGAACCAGATAAATGTAATCATCACACAAAAATCCAAGGACAGAGGAAGAGAGTATCCTACACCAGTAGCCTACCCAGGAGGTCCAGGACCTTCTCAAAGAGCTGGTAAGGATTGGCTGCAGACAGCATCCATTCACACCAACTCATTGTTTTGCTTCCATTGAATGTGATGATACCTGGTACATATTCTTGATCCCCCCCCCCCCCCCCCCCCCCCCCCCCCCCCCCCCCCCTAAAGAAAAAGTCATCAGCCGCCACTGCATAAAGGTCTCTTATTTACCTCACCCAATTGACCTTATGCAGCCAAACACTTCCTGGTTGAGTTGGAGGACTGCAATGCTTCCTGTCAGCAGACTCCCATTCACTTTGCATGTATTGGTTGTGAATTTCTAGGAATAAAGTTCAGTTCTTTAACCCACACTTTTTCATTTGATAATACCATTTCCCAGTTCTTCATAGTTTGTATTATTTGTGGTGTGCTGTTGACATGATCACATGAGTGAGAAATGTCTAAAATCTTCAGTTAAAATCATGAGTACTTCATGTATTTCTCCAAGTGTTGCCATGTCCGCTTTTTATAAGCAAGCCTTTTCAGTAAAGTTGCTTGAAAATAATGGTAGTTACTAGCTGCATGTTTTATCGCTTTTCATTAACACTAGAATGCCTAAGGGGTCATTTTTGACCGTTTTTGAGATTTTGAAGTGGATTTTCTCTGCCTGTGATGGTCTGAAAAGGTCCCCCTTGCATGACTTTTCCTAAATATGCAATTCAAGTCATCTATGTTTTTCTTTTCGTTTGTAATAATTTCTAAATATGAATTTTGATGCGGAACTTCCTACAAAGACTGGCATTCTCGGTCAAATTTGACCGTCCTCACCCTCTTCCCCCTCCTCCCCCGCTACTCCTCACAGAAGGATTTTTCGCACCAGTCTAATGGGTAATTTACATTTCAATTGTTGTCGCGTCGGGTGCGGCCTCTCTCTCTCTGTCTCTCTTTCAGCACTAAACTAAGCTAACTAAACTTCTCTTTGTAACTTTTCCACATTTTCAACTGTTTTTATTAGACCCGCAAAAGGTTTTTAGTCCACTTAGTCATTTCATTTTATCACGTGCAGCTGCGATGCGGCAACGCGGCCTAAGCAGCAGACACATGCATGAGTAGCCTATTCTCAAACGATTAGGCTATAGATCTTATTTTCAAACAATAATACCTCGGTCAATTCTCAATCATTTCTTACCGTTCAACATGTTATGTTGAAAAAAATGTCCCTTGTTTTTTTTGCTGTATGTGGCGTGCATTTATCCCAAGTCTGCGAAATGTTATTAAATAAATGGCAAAAAAGTCGGGCATTTGCGGCAAAAAATACGCCCGTTATAAATCTTTCTTTTCTCACCGACCGCCGTATTCAACAGGCCCTCTTCATAAAGCACAGGTATGATTAATAAACGTAATTGCTAGGCCTATAGTCAATTTTCTAGCGGTGTTAATCCATTAAAAAGACAGAAAAAGCCGTTCTTTTTTGCATATAACATTCGTCTGCGCCCCAGTGTAAAAGACAGGGGAAAAAGAGACGGGAGAAGGGAAAAAACAGACCCGGACTCATCAAGCCATGGCTAGGGGGGGCTGGAAGATTGCCAGGCGGGGCAACTCCAAGGTTTTTCACACCAAGGAACCCGAATTATCCTCATTTGTGTCAGAAACGTCATAAGAGAAGATATTTGATCCCCGTAACCTTTGATTTGAGGAGAAAGACGCACGGGTGGGCACTGCCCTCCCCTGTCCCATGTAGATCTGGCCCTGGATTTGACCAGAAACTCCGCCACTATAGAGCGGTAACACGGGCATCGACAAGCGATGCAGCGTGGATTCCTTCGTCTAGAAGTTTTCATCGCAAAAAACAATATAATAAAAAACAGTTTAAAATGAGGAAAATATGCGCTTCGGCACAAATACATGGTTATAGAAAAAAAAAGTTTAGTGCTGAGAGAGAGATAGAGAGAGAGAGAGCGAGAGAGAGAGACCGCACTGGTCTGAAAATCCTTTTGTGAGGACGGTCCGCGAGGACGGTGTGTGTGTGTGTGTGCTTGAGAGAGAGAGAGAGAGAGAGAGAGAGAGAGAGAGACTGACTCCAACATGCCAAATGATTATGTCTGTTGTTGCTCAGTCATTATTGGTTAGATTAGTACAAGCTAAGCGTGAGTGTGAATGCAGCAACATTTCCCAATTGGGGGGACAGGAGAGAATGGTATGAGTGCGGTTTCATCGCGTCACGGGTGATGAAGCTGCAAATGTAAGTCTCGGGATTTCGGTGGAAACGTCCACCGAATCCCCACACGAAGAAGCATCTCTCTCTCTCTCTCTCTCTGGCGGCTTTTGTCAGGCCCCGATATAAAGTTTCACAATTGGGGGGCGAAAACCTTATGCGTTATACAACGTATTTGGGGCGTTTAGGGGGGCATTCCCCCCCTGTGCACAGCCTTTTAGCCGGCTCTGCAAATACGCAAAAAAGCAAGAAAGAAAAGCAAGAAAGAAGGGACGTTTCCACCGAAATCCCGACCCTTACATTTTGCTCGATCCCGCATCGTAGAGAACACCTACCCACATATACTATACAGCATCTGAGAGAGGAGGCTTTTCCCATCACGCTGCACTTTGAAATGTAAAAAATGGTCCAGAATTGACCGAGAAATGAATGATCAAAAAACATATATTTTTTGCCGCAAATGCCCGACTTTTTTGCCATTTATTTAATAACATTTCGCAGACTTGGGATAAATGCACGCCACATACAGCAAAAAAAACAAGGGACATTTTTTTCAACATAACATGTTGAATGGTAAGAAATGATTGAGAATTGACCGAGGTATTATTGTTTGAAAATAAGATCTATAGCCTAATCGTTTGAGAATAGGCTACTCATGCATGTGTCTGCTGCTTAGGCCGCGTTGCCGCATCGCAGCTGCACGTGATAAAATGAAATGACTAAGTGGACTAAAAACCTTTTGCGGGTCTAATAAAAACAGTTGAAAATGTGGAAAAGTTACAAAGAGAAGTTTAGTTAGCTTAGTTTAGTGCTGAAAGAGAGACAGAGAGAGAGAGGCCGCACCCGACGCGACAACAATTGAAATGTAAATTACCCATTAGACTGGTGCGAAAAATCCTTCTGTGAGGAGTAGCGGGGGAGGAGGGGGAAGAGGGTGAGGACGGTCAAATTTGACCGAGAATGCCCGTCTTTTAAGGTATAACTGCTACCCTAGTCATTCTTGTGTTAAGCCTGTTCCCTAATGTTGCTTAAACCTGTGATTTTAAATACTGTATAAGCACTTTAATTTGAAATATCTCTGGTTGTTTTGGCGGGGCAGTCTGGGCTCTAGGCCTAGGCATCTAGGCATGCCCATGCCTAGATCCGCCCCTGCTCTGCCTCTGCCCTGCATGTTATTGATCCACAGTGTCAGTGAGTGGATCAGAAGCTGTTCTGTATTCATCGTGTTCAGATTCAGTACAGTCACTGCACTCACATTTAGGTCTAATAAACCACTCAATCCATCTATATGATGTGATTTAGGGCTGAGAGTCCATTTCACTCATACAGTGTTCTCTACTCAGTAATGCAGGCTGACATAGAGAGTTATAGAGAGTTATGCTACTGTGTGTGTGTGTGTGTGTGTGTGTGTGTGTGTGTGTGTGTGTGTGTCTGTGTGTGTGTGTGTGTGTGTGTCTGTGTGTGTGTGTGTGTGTGTGTCTGTGTGTGTGTGTGTGTGTGTGTGTGTGTGTGTGTGTGTGTGTGTGTGTGTGTGTGTGTGTGTGTGTGTGTGTGTGTGTGTGCGTGCGTGCGTGCGTGCGTGCGTGCGTGCGCACACGCGATTTGGTGTATTGATGTATATTGGTCGTATTGAAAAACGTCAGATCTACAAGCTCATAGCGTGCCACCGAGTTGCGTGCTATGAGCTTGTAAGTCTGATATTTGCTTGTGGGACTGTTTTTTTTTATCGTGGAGATGTGGCGCAAATCTTTGCGTATATTATTTGGGAAGAAAACATTTTTTGGCTCAAATCCTTTGCTTCTGGGGGATCCCTAGAACAACACGTTTTCAGATGGGAGTCCACAGTCAAATATCCCAATCCTTGGCATGAAATATGTTGAGCATCACTAATAAAGAAACATAGACTTTTTCAGAAAAAAAGAAAATAGAATCTAGCATCAGAAACTAGAATGTAGTGTCATGAACTAGAACGTGCGTGCGCGTGTGTGTGTGCGCGTGTGCGTGTGCGTGTGCGTGTGCGTGTGTGTGTGTGTGCACGTGTGCGTGTGCGTGTGCGTGTGCGTGTGTGCGTGCGTGCGTGCGTGCGTGCGTGCGTGCGTGCGTCAGGTGTAAGTGTCTGGTATTGGAAGTGACAGCACATATTCATCACTCCGCTGTGACTTCATGCCACAGCATGTGTTGACACTTAGTTTGATTATTTTATTTTTCCCTCTCTCCTTCCTGTCAGTCAGTGTCTCCACCGGCGGAGGAGCTGAGCACTAATAAGACCAGCTTCCAGCATCCATCACACACACGCCGGGGCGGATGTAACATTTTTCCTATTGGGGGGGCAGGAGAAAATGGTATGGGTGCGACTTCATCGCCTGTGGCGCGAAGCGTCACGGGCGATGAAGTCACACCCATACCATTTTCAAGTTACAGGACTTTTATTAATCAAGTAAAGCATCATTAATAACATCAGTTGATCAGTTGTTGTTGAAGTTGCATCAGACACGCAGCATGCATAAAGCTAAAGGTCTGACTCAGAGAGTTTTCTGTTCTTAATGATGAAATGCTGTTGGTTTAGTGGTGACACAGCTGTAGTTAGTTAGTAGCAGTAGTAGTGTCTCAAATCATTTTAAATATATAAGCACTTTAATTTGAAATATCTTGGGTTGTTTTGCATGCCATCGTGGTTGGTGGGGCAGTCTAATAAGATTGCCCCCCATGCCCATGTCTAGATCTGCCCCTGACGTACGCATGCACATACGTACGCATATACTGTACATGCTCACACACCGCACACACGCTGGTATTATTGTACTCGTGAGGATAGCAATCTTCCACCGCAGTCTGAAAACACAACCTCTTCACGTGCAGATAACATACACTGCCAAAGTAGTTTTTCAATATTTAATACCCTGTATCACAGGGGTTTTCAAATGGACCCTTGCGGGTCCATTTGGTTTCATTTTTACTCTCTCAAGAGCTAATATTCATCATCTGAATTAGCCATTTTGGAATGTATGTTTTGCTTGTTTTGTTTCCCAAATCCAGCCTGGAATTGTGGACAAAAGCATAATATCTTTACCCAGATAGCAACATGCATTGATTCAACCAAAATTCAACGTTGAATCAATTCATTTTGCTATCTTTAGTGTGTATAAAAAAAGATTCTGTGTTTAAAACAGAATCTAACTCCACCTCACCTCCACTCTATTGGCTCATTATGAATCTTCTTATGAATTACAAAATTATATGTTTCACTTTACAAAAAATTACTATGGATCCTATGTCTTTCTTGAATGTTATATGACTCTTATGAATCACAAAATGATATAGGTTTTATACTGTATATATTTCACTTTACAACTTTATTCTCTAATATGAAAGGTTCCATGCACTATCAAGAGTTCGCATATAAAATATTTCAAATATGGGATTCAGCTTCAAACATTAATTCTTCTCCAGTGCATTTCTAGTCCATATCCATGCATGAGTCTGTTTGCTAGAGAGAGAATATTATATTTTCTCTCTCTTTCCATCATCTTCACTTCTACTTCAAGATCTTTCTCAATTTCCACAGTTACAGAAAGATGTGGCCCAAGTATACCACACACACACACACACACACACACACACACACACACACACACACACACACGCTCTCCGTCTGACTAATGAAGGAGAGTTTCTGATGTCTAGCAGTCATTCAGTCACTGCCTGGTGTTAAATTATGCGCCGAGTCGCTTCAATAAAATGCAAAACGACTTGAAGCACATCCTGGTATCTGTTGTCCTGCAGTCCTTTATGGATCTGCATAATGCAGTAGCTGTGGTGAGGCCATCCAGGGGCGGATCTAGGCATGGGCATGGGGGGGGGGGGTGGCCTCCTAAATACCCAGTCTGCCCCCCCCCCCAAACACGATGCCATGCAAAACAAGATATTTCAAATTAAAGTGCTTGTATTTAAAATGATTTGAACCACTACTACTGCTACTAACTAACTACAGCTGTGTCACCACTAAACCAACAGCATTTCATCATTGAAAACAGAAAACTCTCTGAGTCAGACCTTTAGCTTTATGCATGCTGCGTGTCTGTTGCAACTTCAACAACGACTGATGTTATTATTGATGCTTTACTTGACTAATGAAAGTCCTGGAACTGAAAATGGTATGACCAGACCATTTTCGCTTGCCCCTCCAACATCTTCTCCTGCCCCCCCCCCCCCCCCCCCCCCCAAATGGGACATGTTACATCCGCCCCTGAGCCCATGGCTGTGGCGTGGCATTCATGAGCTGTGATGTTCACAGAACCTGCAGATCAGTCCATATACACTATAGACTGTATGTACAGTACTTCCACATAGACTGCCTTCAATATCTGCCCAGCAGAAACCTCACATATCGCACCTTATTTTTACTTTTTCTCCATAATTAACATCCTACTTGATCGTCGCACTAAAGCAGGGGTTTTCAACAGGTGGTCCGTGGACCACCAGTGGTCCTTGAGAGGGTTCCAGGTGGTCCCCAGCTAAGTTGGTTAACCAGCTGTAACTATTGAGAATGTAAAAATTTTCACACTCTCAAGAGTTAAAATATTCATGTGAATTCGCCCAATTTTACACAACTAGAGAATGTAGAAGATTAATGGTCATTTTGATCTGAATGTTGGACTGTTTGGTTTCCTAAATCCAGCCTGGAATTGTGGACAAAAGCAAAACAAAAATCTTTAGTTTTGGGGTCTGTGATGCTGAAACGTCATCAAATGGTGGTCTGTGGCTCAAATGCTGAATAGATAGTGGTCCCTGGTATGAAAAAGGTTGAAAACCCCTGCATTAAAGCATCAAAACTAACCTATCTCCAGGGTGGAAACATGGTGCGAAGTGAAGGGTTTTGAGTTGTAGATCTTATGCCTTTGCAATCTTAGGATTTGAAGTGTTTTTTGGGGGGAATATATGAGGTTTTCACCTGATCCACTAACGAGACCACATGCTGATCTGACCCTGAATGAAGGAAAGATCGTTTGTGAACCAGAGTGTTTCACAGTAAAAATTCATTCCATTGCTCAGAGGTGGATGGATGGATGGATGGATGGATGGATGGATGGATGGATGGATGGGTGGATGGATGGATGGGTGGGTGGATGGATGGATGGATGGATGGATGAGTGGATGGATGGATGGATGGGTGGGTGGATGGATGGATGGAGGGATGGATGGAGGGATGGATGGAGGGATGGATGGGTGGATGGAGGGATGGATGGGTGGATGGAGGGATGGATGGATGGATGGATGGATGGATGGATGGATGGATGGATGGAGGGATGGATGGATGGATGGATGGGTGGAGGGATGGATGGATGGATGGATGGATGGAGGGATGGGTGGATGGATGGATGGGTGGGTGGATGGATGGATGAGTGGATGGATGGATGGGTGGGTGGGTGGATGGATGGATGGATGGATGGATGGATGGATGGATGGATGGATGGAGGGATGGATGGAGGGATGGATGGAGGGATGGATGGGTGGATGGAGGGATGGATGGGTGGATGGAGGGATGGATGGATGGATGGATGGATGGATGGATGGATGGATGGATGGAGGGATGGATGGATGGATGGATGGGTGGAGGGATGGATGGATGGATGGATGGATGGAGGGATGGGTGGAGGGATGGATGGATGGATGGATGGATGGCTGGATGGATGGATGGATGGATGGGCGGAGGGATGGGTGGATGGATGGGTGGATGGATGGAGGGATGGGTGGATGGATGGATGGATGGATGGATGGGTGGATGGATGGATGGAGGGATGGATGGATGCCTGGGTGGGTGGATGGATGGATGATTGGATGGAGGGATGGATGGATGGTCTGCTTGAGCAAGACACAGAACCCTTAATTCATATATTTCAAAACTCACTATTTAAAGTCACTATTACTGTATAAGGTCATTATAATAGTGACACTAGATAAAACCAGGCTTGTTTCCATTGAGTCATTATAATAGTGATGCTAGATAAATTCCTTCTCGTTCTCATTCTTTCGTAGGTTTTCTGCAGTTCTGCAGTTTCGATCATCTTAAGTATCAGGAGTTATGACCTGAAAAACCTGGAGGTGTGGGAGAGCTGTTTGGCTGTTCTGTTTTGAAAGCAGCAGCAAAGCAACAAAGTAACTAATGTTAGTAGAAGTAAACGTGATATTATTACAGTTTTGTAGGTCCCTAATCTTGTTATATCACTTGTTAACAGAGAAAAGAATAATATTACTGCTTATGCCCATCTCTGCAGCCAACGGACTGAAATGGTGGTTAAAAGCTGTGCGGCGTCCTCACGTCTATATGTCTTAAAGAGGAGGTCAGTTTGCGGTCTGCCGGTGGTTTCCTGCTTGTTGCATTAGTCTCGTCCCTCTGGGGTTACTTTTGGCACATTAAAACAAAAAACGCAGCTTAATAATTGATGCTGGGATTTATGGACCGTTAGAGATCGTTAGAGGCACCTCCAGGCTCAATAGTCGCGGGTTGAGCCTCCACTTAACCCTCTCTGTGAAAAATAGCAGATCTACAAGCTCATATCGCGCCAACGAGTGGCGCGATATGAGCTTTTAGTTCTGCTATTTTTGAAAAAAAAAGTGAAAATGTGGTGCAAATCTTTGAATACATTATTTCGGAAGCAAACATTTTTAACTCAAATCTTTGCTTCTGGGGGATCACCTAGAACAACATGTTTTTAGATGAGGTTCTGCAGCTAAATAATAGATATTTCTGGGGGTCCTTCCTATGAAATATGTTAAGCATCACTGACACAGAAAGAGATTTTTCCAGAAAAACTAGAACCTTGTGCCAGGGACTAGAATTTAGTGTCACAAACTAGAAATTAGTGTCATGGACTAGAATCTAGTGTCGGGAACTAGAATTTAGTGTCATGGACTAGAATCTAGTGTCAGGAACTAGAATCTAGTGTCAGAAACTGGAATCTAACTTCAGAAACTACAATCTACTGAGAGGAACTAGAATCTAGCATGAGGAACTATATCTAGCATCGGAAACTAGAATCTGATTAGGACTCAATGGGTTAAAAGGGGGAAAAATGCATTATTCTTCCTTCCCCGCGGCCCCTCCCCCTCCCCCGCCCCTCGCTTTAGTGCCGCACAGTATGTGGTCTTTGATGGCCTTCCAGTTGGCGTTTAAAAGATTCTTTCCAAGAAAAACCACCAATTTGCCAGAAACTACTTCTGTTGTTGCTCAGCTCCTGACAGTTCTGCCTGTTTGTTAGATTTCACTTGAGACAAAGAAACCTGTTTATTCAAGTGTAAAATCAAGAAAATGAAGGACAGATATTGATTTTGTTTTTCTTTGTGAGAGGCCAGTAGTCTAAATGTGCCTGTTGTAGTCCCTGAATGTACACACACACACGCACACACACACACACGCACACGCGCGCGCACACACACACACACACACACACACACACACACACACACACACACACACACACACACACACACACACACACACACACACACACACACGCGCGCGCGCGTGCGCTTGCTCAGTCTGTGTGACCAACATGTTTTACATGACTGATCAATTGATTTATTGAAGTAGTTTAGTAACAGTAGGCAGAAAAATGTACTATACTGTACTGTACTCTACATACACATACAGAAACTGTTAGAGGGGAAATCCATACCAAAGCATATGTGACAGCATCTGACACTTTATGCCTCAAGTACCCCGAGGTCGATTTTCTGTTTTTTACAGATTATTAAAGTATGCAATGTGAGCTTTCATATGATATATCACTCAAGGAAATTGGAGCATTTTTTGGAGTAACTATGAGCATTTAAATCTAAGTGTTCCAAAAATAAAAAACTGAGAAATAGCCACTCAAAGTTTCAGGACGATTTCACACCTACAGTAGGGTAGAGGTGGGTGGTAACAATGGGAGGGCCAAGGGTCATCCACTCCACCCCTAATGTCTCATTTAAATAACATAACCACCCCCACTAAATGTAGCTGTCAAAGACTTTACTGTACTAGACTGAATAGCCTTAAGGGTCTTATAACAATACTTATAACAATGCTAATACATGTCCTTTTATTAGAGAAAGTAAAAGATTTGTGTTCATTGATTTACATTCCTTGATTTATTTTGTTTTAGAAATTTTAGCTCTGGTAGGGGGAGCAGTTGTAATTTATTGGGGTTTATTAGGACTTAGTAGATAATAAAAATACATGACATTAAACATTCCAAAACAAATGTGTATTTAGAATATCTATATTTCTTTAACTGTTTTGATGAAATGGTCGTTTTGCGGGCAAAAAAAGGAAAAAGAAAAACGCCTGAGAGCTGTTTTATATCAGACATTTACAGGCAGATAACAAACAATCATGTTATACACATTATAAGAGCCCCGGGTGTTGACTCTTTATCGGAACAAACATTATAATATAGCCTAAATCAAGTTGGAAATACATTGCTTTCAGCGACGTCGGAATTTTTAATGTTTAAACAATGATAGTCAGTGCAAATGCAATGCCTTCGCATGTTGTCATAGTGAAATGCATTATGGGTAGGCTAACCAGGAAGTCAGTTAGTTTGTTCGTTTGGTTGTTTTAAAGAAAGAATTAAAGACGTTAACCGAGTAGCTCTGTGCCTCGACTCCCTTATCGTTCTAAATGCATATCCATTCTAAATTGCATATCCAGACATAACAGGATGAAGTCCATGTTATTAGTAGCCACGTAGCCTAGTTGCTGTATTATCAGCGAGGATGATAAAGGAGGCTAACGGAGCTAGTAGCTACCAGAGCCATCTAGTAGAAGAGTTGCGACATTGAGGGGTCAGGAACTTAACGCTCGAGCGCTGTTCAGGCAGCTCAACTGGGACAAACTGGAGTTGGAAATGAATTGTTTTCAACGAAGGCGGCGCAAATACGAGCTGTTTTGTGCATGTTTTCAACATGTCAATGGTATTGTATAGTAGTGTTGCTGTACAATAACATTTATGTTGTACTATTAAAACGATCTACAATAAAGCAATTTATGGCCATTAAAGCTGGGCTGTTGCCTGAGTCCAATGCATTTGCTGCCTACTTCGGGTCCAGGACTTGTCCCTATTTGTTGTCCCCATTCTCCATTCAAGTCCAAGCAGAAGAGCCGCCATGGGACTGACCCCATGAAGTGGACGGAGTTGTCTATACTCTATGGATGAGTGTGAATTTCGTTCCACTTCATTATTCAATGAATCACAGGGGGAAAAAATAAGGTAGTATTTTAAGGTGTTAATTAAGTGCTGAGCCTGGCTACTTAGTAGCTAGTTTAAAACAATTGAAGCGCCGTTCTCCAGTTTCACTCCAATTCACACCCATAGAATAATAGACATTCCAATGGCCAATCGCACTCTGTAGGCTATGCTAAATACATCTTGGGGTTACAGCTCTCCACCCCCCAAATAGAATAACAATAACGTTCAGCAATGAAAACATTACTGGGGGAAAAAAAACAATTTTGAGATTTTATGTAGGCATTCATAAACAATGTTTATTTTGTGCAATCATGGAAAATAAACACACCATAAAAGCAAGATGAAAATAGGCAGACAATAAAGTGGCCTATGGGTAAAAGGGACAGTACAGTAAACAAATAAGTATGAACAAAAAGTGTCAGTCAATAGCACAGTCTAAGTGCACTAATGCACTATTTTCAATCACTTGGAAGCAACTTCTGGCTGAAGTCTTTGTGGCCAGGGTGTCGTCCAGGGAGAGAGATGGCGTGGACCTCAGCATAGTTTGTTATGAATGTCACGACGCGATTCAGATCATCACTGGTGAAAAACCTCTTGTTAGTCCTGGGACCTTTCTTCTGCTGGCGTGGAGTTAAACCATTCTCCTTGTAGTGTTTCACAAGGGCTTGGAGAAGGGTCTTGCTGATCCTGGACAAAACGATAATTATAAACAGTTTTACAAACTGCTCGACATGCGTGTCAATGTCGCATTTCTTCTAATACATGGCCATGATGACTATGTAAAGCCTGTTTTCAGTTACATCCGGTAAAGTCTGCCCATTGTATCCGCCAATCATTTACCCACACATACACCACGCAGACAAACTGCTTCCATATCCTTTCCACAACGGATGTTGGTTTACAGAACTAATAGCAGTATTATGTTGAGGGGAATTCCACCCATTTCAAGATAGCGTAATGTGAACCTAATGGATTCAGGTTCATTTCGTTCCATTGTGAAAATTGGTGGAATTCCCCTGTATAGTAAAACAGGAGACAATAATGAACTAATAATCGCTTTATGTCCCTGTCTCTTTGCCTTGTAGTCGCTCCTCTTTTAACAGAGGAAGGCTAATGTTTAAACATACAATAACAATACATTAGTCGAATGATAGATTAGACTGTAACTCACCCATAGACAAAGAGAAATGTTGCACGGCAGACGACAATCGTGTTGATCATGTAGGTAGAGCGATGGGGCTTTCGTTTTCCGTTTATTACACCATGTATAAAATCCAAAATGAATCCTTCGTGTAGCTGTAGTATCCATTCTCGAGTGACAGAGACTCAATGTTTACGCACAGAAGCACATGGTACTTTGGGTGGTACTCAAAGCGTGAAACCTGAAGACAACGAAATCCATGACCAATCAGAATCATGTATGCAAATTGCCAAGTCAAGTACTTCTCCACCCCCAATCGCGAGGTAAAAGCGAAATTACTCGACTTTTTAGCGTATAAATAAACACATTTAACTTCTCCAAATCATCTAACTGTTCGGATGAATAGTAAGATCAAAGTTTGAACTGTATCAATATGTTAAAAAGTGAATTTGGGTAAAAAATAAAAAAATACACTTTCATGGCTCCCAGGGGAAATTAGTCTTGTCCGATATGAGGCACAAAGCACCAGGTGCGATCACAAATTGGCATCCACTTTGAAGGAAAGTGGAATATATACTACAGCAGGCGTGTCAAACCCAAATACAGAGTCGGCCAAAATAGAAAAATTGTGGACAAGTCGAGGGCCGGAGATACCGGTCTGTGTTTCAACACCGGTTTACGATAACACTGTCACTGTCAAACAGCAAAGAAGTAATTTAAAAATCAATGTCTCTTAATGGCAAGATAATTGTAAAGATGAAACTGCCTGCATTGCCTGCCTGCAACTCATAGCGCGCCACAGAGTGGCGCGCTATGAGACGTGAACACCTGATATTTTTCAGGGATTTTTTTTTTCTTCTATGATCCTCACCAAGTGCTGCTTTCATAGTTAATTGAGAAAGTAAATGAGACTGAGTTGAGGAAGTAAAACAATTAGTTGCATTCATTTCTTATCATGGGCCAGTTCTAATACTAATTCAATATCATCCCGCGGGCCGAAGATAATTCATTCACGGGCCTGATTTGGCCCCCGGGCCTTGAGTTTGACATGTGTACTACACTTTGAAGTGATGATTTTAGGTAACATACTGTAGGTCAGGGGTCAGGGCCCAAAACGTAGATTGTGATCTACCAGTAGATCACACAGACTTTGCAGGTAGATCACAACAGTCCCCATAGATCTGTAACTCTTGAGAGTGTAAAACGAAACCAAATGGACCCTTACAGGTCCATTTGGTTTCGTTTTACACTCTCAAGAGTTACATTCTCTCAAGAGTACACATTTGGAGAAAATGGAGAATAATTGTTATTTAGACCAATGTTTTGCCAGTTCTCTTTCCCAGTTGTGGACAAAAGTGTGAAAGTTCTTAATTTTGGGTGCAAGAGACTAAATTCAACATCACAAACTGTCAACTCAACCCCCAAATTCTGTTTTCAAACGTTAGTAGTAGCATATACAAGAAATCCTTCCAATTCTCTCTCTCTATTTTTCATTTTAAGTGCATTATTCTTAAACACTATGACAGTAAGTAACACCATCACCACTCTTTCAAAGCTCAAACTTTCTAGGGGCCTTGAAATGGATTTTCAGTAATGGAATAATCACATTTTTGCTGCCCAGTCTGCCCCACCAAACATGATAGCATGGAAAACAACCTAAGACATTTCAAATTAAAGTGCTTATAATTAAAATGATGTGAAACACTACTACTGCTACTAACTAACTACAGCTGTGTCACCACTAAACCAACAGCATTTCATCATTGAAAACAGAAAACTCTCCGTGTCAGACCTTTAGCTTTATGCATGCTGCGTGTCTGTTGCAACTTCAACAACAACTGATGTTATTATTGATGCTTCACTTGACTCATAAAAGCCCTGTAACTACACAGGCGATGAAGTCGCACCCATACCATTTTCTCCTGCCCTCCTAAATGGGAAATGTTACATCCGTCCCTGCGTGCATTTCATTCCCCCACCGTGTCGTTATTTCTATAGAAAGAAAAATAACGGGGAGACAAAAAGAAGGAAAAGGAGATGAGAGAAGCTAATCTACATCAATGGTCCTTGAGAGGGTTCCAGGTGGTCCCCAGCTAAGTTGGTTAACCAGATGTAACTCTTGAGACCGTAAAAATGAAACCAAATGGACCCTGGCGGGTCCATTTGGTTTCATTTTTACGCTCTCAAGAGTTAAAATATTCATCATCTGAATTGGCCATTTTGGAATGTATGTTTTGCTTGTTTTGTTTCCCCAAATCCAGCCTGGAATTGTGGACAAAAGCAAAATAAATCTTTAGATTTGGGGTCTGTGGGGCTAAAATATCCTCAAATGGTGGTCCGTGGCTCAAATCCTAAATAAATGGTGGTCCCTAAGATGAAAAAGGATGAAAACCACTGTCCTAACTCCATTTACTGTACATACAGTATACCGTTACAGTCATCAGGAAACCTCCTAACTCCATTTACATACAGTATACCGTTGCAGTCATCAGGAAACCTCCTAACTCCATTTACATACAGTATACTGTTACAGTGGTCAGGAAACCTCCTAACTCCATTTACATACAGTATACTGTTACAGTCGTCAGGAAACCTCCTAACTCCATTTACATACAGTATACTGTTACAGTCGTCAGGAAACCTCCTAACTCCATTTACATACAGTATACTGTTACAGTCGTCAGGAAACCTCCTAACTCCATTTTCTCAGGTTTTTGATATGTTTTTCTTCTTCCATAAATCAGTTCTGTTGAACAGCCTTTAGGTCTGTGTGTTGTTGATGAAAAAAATGCAATACGTCCTGCCAGTATAATCATAATAATAATAATACATTTTGTTTATAACACACTTTATATCTGAAACAGATCTCAAAGTGCTGAACATCAGAGAAAAAGAAGGGGGGGAAAAGCAATTAAAACAGTAAAAGCAATATATAAAAAGCAGTGCATTAAAAAAAACACAAGCGTAACTAAAGGCTCATTCAGAGTTTAGAATGTCGGTGAGCACCGCTATGCATAGACCACTACCATCCCCCCTCCCATCTCCCGTTCTCCTCGCATCCATCGTTGTTTATTTCCCCCCGTTTTCCCTCTCTACTTCCTACCTGCCTCAGTTATAATAAATCCTGCTGCTTTTGTTTATTTCCTATTCTATTTATGTCGTTATCTCTTATCATTTAATTCCTTCCTTCCTCCGTTCTCCTACACCAGTGGTTTTCAACCTTTTTGACTCCAGGGACCACCGTTTATTCCACATTTGAGCCACGTACCACTATTTGATTACATTTTCACCCCAAAGACCTAAATCTAAAGAATTTGTTTGGTTTTGTCCACAAATCCAGGCTGTATTTTGCCAACAAAACAGTGTAAACTTCTTAATTAAGTGGTGCTAATTCCGATGATGAATATTTTAACTCTTGAGAGCAGGGGTGAAAGTGGTTTGAAGTTCTTGCCGGGTCTATAGGAAACAGCATCGTGTGACGCGTTCAGGCCGCGCCGCGGCCGAAAATTTTTTTGGAGGTTCAAACTCCACAGTGTCCCTAAAATGCATAGGAAAATGCTTTTGTGGCACTGTAAGCTAACCTAACCTGGAACATAATATAAAACACAGCAGGTCTGCCTTACACCTGCATTAGGCTCCCTATACTCCATTTCAGCATGATTAAACTGTTTTGTATTTGAGGCATTAGGCTACACAAGAAATAGGTTTCATTTAAGATTTTATTTTGTTACAAACTACTGCAAAACAGCATTATTTCAACCCCCATAATATGCCCTAAAATCAAACCATTTTACTGCTCTCAAGAGTCTCAAGAGTCAAACATCTGAATTATGTAATTTTCAAGAGTCCACACAATTAGAATATTAAAGGGGAATTCCACTCATTTTTCAATATTTTACTGTCATTAATATACCTTCCCCCAGAATGGGGGAACTTTATCAAGTTCCCCCATTCTGTGTTTCCTAGAAATGGAGGTCTGAAAAAAACCATTACCATGGTGAAATACAGCTTGACATCATCAAGATATGTTTCACCATGTTAATGAGTTTCCTTTTTTTTCTGAGAGTGTACACATGGTCCATTTGGTTCACATTTGTACACTCTCAGAAAAATAAAATGGGTGGAATTCCCCTTTAAGAGGCGTCCCCCCCAGTGAAAGCACTAGGCTACTAACACTGATTACCTGTGCTTGCTGCTGTAAGTGGGTTCTCCCCCCACCTTCACTCTCTGTGTCACTGTCTAATATCACAATCGTTTTTTGAGCTTTGGTTCAGTGACATTTTCAGCTCTTTCCCCCTTCCTCTTGAAAAACTTTGTTACACTTTGTTGCAAAGCCATTTTGTTTTAGTTGTTTACTTGTTTTAACCTTTTAAGCAGTGCATTCCCTCCCTGTGACAAACGTGTGGGTTTACCGCATATTACTGATGCTTTTTTTTTTTTTTGCTCTGCTTCTGAACTAATCAGAACTTAGTTAACTAACTATTGCGTCTGTCAGCCAACAGAATTGCGGTTTGAACCTTGGTGGATTCGTTGTAGTAGTAGAAAGCCCGCCTACTATATCCGGTTTGCACAGATGCCTTACTATAGGGAAACAAACGCGGGTTTGCATCTTCCAATTGATTCTTGAGAATTAAGTAATTCAGATGTTTAAATATAATAACTTAATGGCCTACTTGTGTGTGAGTAGAGCAAGCTAATTCTCATCAATTAACCCTAAAGGTCTTTTACTTATATCACCATTATGTCATCACCTAACCGGCCAATCAGAGCAGTTCGTAGGGTATTTTCTCAGCCATCAGTGGATTGATGTTATTCTGTGTGCCTGCCCATGTCAAAAAGCTGTGCAGGGGGCCCAGAATTGCTAGCAACGCCCCTGATTAGTAGTAAATATACCTGGTTCCTCTAGGGTTAGTTAGTCCTCTGACCAGCTTCTATTAGTAGTAGTAAATATACCTGGTCTTCTAGGGTTAGTTAGGTCTCTGACCAGCTTCTATTAGTAGTAGTAAATATACCTGGTCTTCTAGGGTTAGTTAGGTCTCTGACCAGCTTCTATTAGTAGTAGTAAATATACCTGGTCTTCTAGGGTTAGTTAGGTCTCTGACCAGCTTCTCTTAGTAGTAGTAAATACTTCTAGGCCAGAGCTGGGCAATTATTTTATAAGACCAACCATTTTCACACCAGGGGCCTTAATTCATTCAGTATTTGAGCCACGGACCACCATTTGATGACATTTTAGCCCCACAGACCCAAAACAAAAGATTTCTTTTGCTTTTGTCCACAATACCAGGCTGGATTTCCCCCCCAAAAAAACAGGCAAACCTAGATCAAAAATGACCATTCTTTTTACATTCTCTGGCTAATTCAGATAAATATTTTAACTCTTGAGAGTGTAAAAATGAAACCAAATGGACCCGCAAGGGTCCATTTGGTTTCATTTTTACGCTCTCAAAGAGTTACATCTGGTTAACCAACTTTCCATATTTAACTGGAACTCTCTCAAGGACCACTGGTGGTCCCCGGACCACTGGTTGAAAACCACAGTACCCTTTCACAGGTCGGTCAGAGTCAGCCAAAGGGCCACATTTGGCCCCCTGGCCGCATAATGCCCAGGTATGTTCTAGGGTTATGTCCTCTGACCAGCTTCTCTTAGTAGGACTAAAAACACCCAGGCTGAAGCTCAGGGGGAACAGAGCTTTTTCACTGGCTTCCACAGCTCCCAAACTGTGGAACAAGCTGCCTCTCCTCATAAGACAAGCCTCCACCGTTTAGGTGTTCAAATCACCACTAAAACACTCCTTCATTCTTTGGCATTTCCAAGCATAGTGTGAGGTGTCTCTGATGTTGTGAGTGACACTCACAACATCATACCACAACATGCTATGGTATGGTATGGTATGGTATGCTATGGTATGCTATGGTATGGTATGGGATGGGATGGGATGGTATGGGATGGGATGGGATGGTATGGGATGGGATGGTACGGTACGGTACGGTACGGTACGGTACGGTACGGTACGGTACGGTACGGTACGGTACGGTACGGTACGATATGGGATGGGATGGTATGGTATGGTATGGTATGGTATGGTATGGTATGGTATGGTATGGGATGGGATGGGATGGTACGGTATGGTACGGTATGGTACGGTATCACTACCTTGCTCCATACAAGCCTATGTGTTGGCATTGTATCCCACCTTGAAAATCCATTCACCGGCTTAGATAAATGAAAAATCCAATGAAATGAAAGGTCCATGAAAAACCCCTTGTTGGACATATCACATGCGACATAATGATGACATTTTGCATGTTTTGCATTCTACATGTTGTGACTAGTCCCTCGACTTTGACCTGTTTTTTATTTCAACATTTTACTACATATTATTCGACACCATTAGGAACCCATTGGTGAACACATTTCTTGGTAACAATTTAACTAATTTACTTAACTAATAGGATCATATCTGTAGTTTTAGTGGTGTTTAACACAATACTGACTTTAGTGGTTACTGTACAGTTTAAAAGAGTTGACATGTTGCACACATGCCTAAAATTGCTCTTATTTGCACTGTCTTCATTGACAGACAATGGATTTCCAATTCCAGTTTGTCTCTATTGAGGCGCTGCATGAACAGCAGCTCGACTGCCGAGTCTCTGACCGCTCAATGTCACAACTCTGGCTCAGAAAGGTGGTCCAAACGGTGGTAAATTTTGAATAAACGGTCAAAAACACCTGCTTTTCGTCTTAGTCTCTGCATTTTTAATATAGGCTTCACATGGCATTTGCACTGCTGGGATGAAATTAGGTTAGCGGGTGGCGACGAAACAATTAAAAGAAGACTGCAGAAAATGCAGGAGAGACCGCAGCACTCAGGTTTACTTTTTCTGCTTTAAAGGTGCACGGCTCAAAAAATGCAACAAAAGAAAAAGGATGCCAGCACTCTAAACTTCATTTCATGGTTTATTTTACCTCGGAAGGCAGGACAGGCATGGACGCGTTTCGCCCCTGAGGGCTTTTTCAACACACATCACCCCCTTGTGTGTTGAAAAAGCCCTCAGGGGCGAAACGCGTCCATGCCTGTCCTGCCTTCCGAGGTAAAATAAACCATGAAATGAAGTTTAGAGTGCTGGCATCCTTTTTCTTTTGGCGACAAAACTGCATCATGGGACAAGGAGAGACCAAACTGCTTTCTAGATCAGACAAGCAATAAGGACCTGCTGTGAGAATGATCCGCTTCTCCGCCCATCTGAAAGGACCAAGATATTTATGTGCAGCTTTGGAGCTGCAGGGCAAGCTGTACTGCTTTGGAAGCGACAATGATCACCTTGGTGTTCATCTCTTCAACACAGTGTCGTTATGTTGGAGGAAGCTGATACCCGTGACCCGCGGAAGAAAACGACTCCTAGAGGTTCCATACATTTACTGGGGATGCACAGCTGTGCTGATAGGATATACTGCCTACCTCTGGGGAGGATGCACCATTGACCATGTGTTCAACAATGATCTTTATGCATTTGATGTTCATGCCCACACATGGTCCAAACCAGAGGTCTCTGGGAACCTTCCAGAGAGGAGGATGAACCACTCTGCTTGTGTCTTGAGGAAGGACATCATTATCCATGGAGGATTCACCGACTGGACGACTTGTTACGCTAATGACACCTACAAGTTGGACACCAGCACAATGGTCTGGACTTTAATCCATATCAGAGGAACTGAACCTCCTGCTACAGGTGATCACTCTGCCACTATTATTGGAACCAAGATGTTTATATTTGGAGGCTACATGGGTCAGCACTACCATTCCATCAGAGTGTTGGACACGGAGACCAACCTCTGGATGGACACACCTTCTGCACAGCTTGGTCCAGAAAGACGCTGTTGGCATTCAGCCTTTACCTACAATGGAGAGATGTACATATTTGGTGGCAGGAATAGTAACCAGACCTTCAATGATGTGTGGAAATTTAGTCCAGAGACCTTCTCATGGACGAAGGTTGAGCCCAAGGGGAAAGGACCGCCTCCTACGTTTGATATGTCCTGTTGCATGGTGGGAGATCGTGTCATCCTGTTTGGAGGATACAGCACCTCTGATGACCTGTATATGTTAGACCTGAGCCCTAGCCTGAAGACCTTATGTAAGCTAGCAGTTATTCAGTACGGTCTGGATCAGTCTGGACTCCCTCATAACATCAGGTGGGAACTGAGAATCATGACTAACAAGCAAAACACAAAAGTACGCAGAGGAAAACGGAATAGTAAAACAAATCACACCCATGTGAAGTAAGGGGTGCTCTCATCATCATCATGCATCATCTCACCCTTCCTCCTAACCTGGATCCCTACCAGTTTGCATATCGGGCCAACAGGTCAACCGACGATGCAATCTCCACTGTACTACACTCTGCCCTCACCCACCTGGACACCAAGGACACACACGTACAGATGCTGTTCATCGACTTCAGCTCAGCATTCAACACCATCATCCCCCAGCAGCTCATACACAAGCTGGATCAGCTGGGAGTGAACACCTCAATGTGCAACTGGCTGCTGGACTTCTTGACTGGGAGACCGCAGGCAGTCCGAGTCAGCGGGAACACATCCAGCACCATCACCTTGAACACGGGGGCCCCCCAGGGATGTGTGCTCAGCCCCCTCCTCTTCACCCTGCTGACCCACGACTGCACACCAAAGCACAGCAACAACCTCTTCGTCAAGTTCGCGGACAACACAACTGTGGTGGGTCTCATCCACAACAACGATGAGTCCAACTACAGAGATGAGGTGAGCCAGCTGACCACGTGGTGTGGAAACAACAACCTCCTTCTCAACGTGGAGAAGACGAAGGAGATCATCGTTGACTTCCGGAGAGCGCACACCCAGCACTCCCCACTGAGCATCAACAGAACTGCGGTGGAGAGAGTGAAGAGCACCAAATTCCTTGGTGTACACATCACAGAGGACCTCTCCTGGAACACCAACACCACATCACTGGTCAAGAAGGCTCAGCAGTGCCTCTACTTCCTCCGCAGACTGAGAAGAGCCAGAGCCCCAGCCCCCATCATGTGCTCCTTCTACCGCGGCACGATCGAGAGCATCCTGACCAGCTGCATAACTGTGTGGTTTGGTGGGTGCACGGCATCCTGCAGAAAGACCTTGCAGCGCACAGTGAGAGCAGCTGAGAAGATCGTGGGTGTCCCCCTCCTGTCCCTGCAGGACATCTACAACACACGTGTGACCCGCAGGGCGCTACAGATCGCAGGTGACACCACCCACCCTACGCACCGAACTGCTGCTATATCCTCTTTTGCACATGTACAGCAATACCCCTACAGTAATACCCCTACTCTGTCATAGCTGTCATAACTTAGCCGTTAGTATAGTAGTGCTTACTTGTAGTATGTTTTAGTATGTTAGATGTATAGTTTTAGATTTAGTTGTAGTATTCCACAGTTGTAGTATTATATGTATTATATGTCCTTTAGCTGCTTATTGTCTCCACCGAAGGTGGGGACTATAAAACGCCCTCCGTCCGTGCACGCGGCCCGTCCGTCCCCCGAATCTGTCCGTCGCACGACTGTCTGTCTGTGCACGCAGCCCGTTCGTCATGACGTCATGACGACGTTATAGTTGATACACTAGTACCAGTGCACGTTCAAACCTGAGCACAGACGGTGGAGACCTGGGTACAGGTCTCTAGGAGGAACCCTGAGCTTGAGAAGCTTGAGATGACGTCATGATGAGGTCATAGGTATGAAGGTCATAGGTATAAAACGCCCTCTGTTCGTGCACGCAGCCCGTCCGTCCCCCGAATCTGTCTGTCCCACGACTGTCTGTCTGTCTGTCTGTCTGTCTGTCCCGCGACTGTCTGACGGTGGAGACCTGGGTACAGGTCTCTAGGAGGAACCCTGAGCTTGAGAAGCTTGAGATGATGTCATGATGAGGTCAGAGGTGTGAAGGATGGCTGGCAGCATCATAATTGGGTTCAAGGTTCAACGTTTTTTATTTGTCATGCTTTTCCACAGTGAAATGAAATAGAAATTTCAAATTCAGAAAAGACATTAGTATTTTATATATATTAGAATAATATCATCAATTGCTGAGCCCGGACGGTGGAGACCTGGGCCCCCTAGGGGCACAATCTTGGTTGTAGTTTGTTTTAGTCTTAGCCATATAGCTTAGATGTCCTTTCTAGTTCATGTCTAGCTGTCTGTTCAACTTCACCACTTTATAATTATAATTATACCTGGTTGTAGCTTAGCACCTTCATCCCACTTTATACTGTTACAGTTGCACTTTAATGCTCTAGTCTGTTGCACTACGTCACTTACTGTTTGTATTGTATCGTTTGTATTTGTTTTCTGTTTTTTTGTTTTCTTATTGCACTGTCTATTGTCTTATTGCACTGGGGAACAATGGAAACGTTATTTCATCCCTGTATATGTCCTGACATACACCGAAATGACAAATAAAGAACCTTGAACCTTGAACCTCACGCCTGCCGATCACGTCCTCGGTTTTCTGTCTTCACTTTTTTTGCTTTTAATTTTACGTGCAATATGTGCTTTGCTCAGCCAATCAGATCATCAGTGTGCATGGGTGATCAGCCAACCACTTGCCAATGTTTGTGGCTGCACAAAACCCCCAAAGAGCTTTGTATAAGAGTGGCCAGCACAAAAACATGACACAAAATGACATGTTTTTGTTGCTGCGTATTATTAATAATGCTAATAGTTCTAAGCAATGCTAATAATGCTAAGTAATGCTAATGTTGATATTAAGTAATGCTAATGCTAAGTATTGTTAATAATGCCAATAACACTTAGAACCTCAAAAGGCGTTCCCGCCCCAAAAGCGGTTAAAACAGGTCAGGATACCGTTGTCTATTTCGGAAGGGTTTTGAGTTGACCTTGATTGATGTCAGCAATGTCCCTTTTTTAATGATTTGTCCTGGTAGTTTTCCATATACATTCATTCAGCACTTTTGAATGCATTAATTACTTGTGTGATCAGAGTAACTAAGTGCCTAACAACCACCCACTGCCCTCCCTCAGAGGATTGTGATTGGCCGGATTACATGGTGTGGCAGTTCAGCCTGCCACTGGGACTGAATTTATCACCATTAAGGGTTGAATGTGTTATTTGATGCAGAGTTATGTTGTTTGGGTTATATTATGTGATTGTTTGTGGGAGGTTGATGGATAATTGACTGTTGGTTCCATAGTAGGGAGCAAACCAACTGTGGGGATGTGTTCAGGGAACCTACCAACACTGTAAATAGGACATTGAGTACTAATTGTGTTTATATTCTGTGGATATTGTGATCAGTAGTGTGTGAGCATCAACGGAACTGCGGTGGAGAGAGTGAAGAGCACCAAATTCCTTGGTGTACACATCACAGAGGACCTCTCCTGGAACACGAACACCACAGCACTGGTCAAGAAGGCACAGCAGCGCCTCTACTTCCTCCGTAGACTGAGAAGAGCCAGAGCCCCAGCCCCCATCATGTGCTCCTTCTACCGCGGCACGATCGAGAGCATCCTGACCAGCTGCATAACTGTGTGGTTTGGTGGGTGCACAGCACCTTGCAGAAAGACCTTGCAGTGCACAGTGAGAGCAGCTGAGAAGATCGTGGGTGTCCCCCTCCTGTCCCTGCAGGACATCTACAACACACGTGTGACCCGCAGGGCGCTACAGATCGCAGGTGACACCACCCACCCTACGCACCTGTGGATATTGTGATCAGTAGTGTGTGACACTTTAAATGCGTTGATGAAAACTGATGTCTCTGGACATTGTTTAACTGGGGTAATTGTGGAATCTATTCAGGGATTGGTATGGTCCATGGGAGGGGCTTAGTATTTATAAGAGTGGAGTCCTCCCAGTGCAATCAGTCAATGCAGGACTGGTGTGGGACCCAAGGCCAAACTGCCCAGTGTTGTATATACTTTTGTTCTTCATGTATATGGAAGAGGTGAATAAAGACCAAACTCTGCTTCTTAGAACTCTGTCCGACAGTTAATTTCCAAATGGTTTCATTATTTTGAGGTGTTTTCAACCAGTGACTTCTCTCAAGCACTACCTCGCACTAGGCAAAGTGTGACACATGGGTATTATCTCTTTGAGGTGTCATGAGTATTATCTACTGGAGGTGTCATGAGTATTATCTACTGGAGGTGTCATCATGAGTATTATCTCCTGGAGGTGTCATGAGTATTATCTACTGGAGGTGTCATGAGTATTATCTACTGGAGGTGTCATGAGTATTATCTACTGGAGGTGTCATGAGTATTATCTACTGGAGGTGTCATCATGAGTATTATCTACTAGAGGTGTCATGAGTATTATCTCCTGGAGGTGTCATGAGTATTATCTACTGGAGGTGTCATCAAGAGTATTATCTCCTGGAGGTGTCCTGTAGGCTTTGGCAATACTTCACATGGCATTTGCCCTGATGGGGTGAAATAAGGTTAGCGTATGGTGACAGAACTGCATTGTGGGACAAAGGGGGACAGACCTGTTTTCTGGGTCAGAGAAGCAAGAAGGACCTGCTGTGAGAATGATCCGCTGGACCGTCCATCTGAAAGGACCGCATGGAGTGGATGCGGCTGTGGTGCTGCAGGACAAGCTGTACTGCTTTGGAAGTGACGATGATCACCTTGGTGTTCGTGTCTTCAACACAGTGTCGTTATGTTGGAGGAAGCTGATACCAGTGACCCGCGGAAGAAAAGGACTCCTAGAGGTTCCATACATGCACTGGGGATGCACAGCTGTGCTGATAGGATATACCACCTACCTCTGGGGAGGATGCCGTTCTTACAACAAGTACAATGACCATCTTTATGCATTTGATGTTCATGCCCACACATGGTCCAAACCAGAGGTCTCTGGGAACCTTCCAGAGAGGAGGATGAACCACTCTTCTTGTGTCTTGAGGAAGGACATCATTATCCATGGAGGATTCACCTGGAAGACTTGTTGCGCTAATGACACCTACAAGTTGGACACCAGCACAATGGTCTGGACTTTAATCCATATCAGAGGAACTGAACCTCCTGCTACATGTGATCACTCTGCCACTATTATTGGAACCAAGATGTTTATATTTGGAGGCTACATGGGTCAGCACTACCATTCCATCAGAGTGTTGGACACGGAGACCAACCTCTGGATGGACACACCTTCTGCACAGCTTGGTCCAGAAAGACGCTGTTGGCATTCAGCCTTTACCTACAATGGAGAGATGTACATATTTGGTGGCAGGAATAGTAAATTCCTAAATGATCTGTGGAAATTCAGTCCAGAGACCTTCTCATGGAAGAAGGTTGAGCCCAAGGGGAAAGGACCGCCTCCTACGTTTGATATGTCCTGTTGCATGGTGGGAGATCGTGTCATCCTCTTTAGACGACAAGACACCCCTGAAGACCTGTATATGTTAGACCTGAGCCCTAGCCTGAAGACCTTATGTAAGCTAGCAGTTATTCAGTACGGTCTGGATCAGTCTGGACTCCCTCATGACATCAGGTGGGAACTGAGAATCATGACTAACAAGCAAAACACAAAAGTACGCCGAGGAAAACGGAATAGTAAAACAAATCACACCCATGTGAAGTAAGGGGTGCTCTCATCATCATCATGCATCATCTCACCCTTCCTCCTAACCTGGATCCCAACCAGTTTGCATATCGGGCCAACAGGTCAACCGACGATGCAATCTCCACTGTACTACACTCTGCCCTCACCCACCTGGACACCAAGGACGCACATGTACAGATGCTGTTCATCGACTTCAGCTCAGCATTCAACGCCATCATCCCCCAGCAGCTCATACACAAGCTGGACCAGCTGGGAGTGAACACCTCATTGTGCAACTGGCTGCTGGACTTCTTGACTGGGAGACCGCAGGCAGTCCGAGTCAGCGGGAACACATCCAGCACCATCACCTTGAACACGGGGGCCCCCCAGGGATGTGTGCTCAGCCCCCTCCTCTTCACCCTGCTGACCCACGACTGCACACCAAAGCACAGCAACAACCTCTTCGTCAAGTTCGCGGACAACACAACTGTGGTGGGTCTCATCCACAACAACGATGAGTCCAACTACAGAGATGAGGTGAGCCAGCTGACCACGTTGTGTGGAAACAACAACCTCCTTCTCAACGTGGAGAAGACGAAGGAGATCATCGTTGACTTCCGGAGAGCGCACACCCAGCACTCCCCACTGAGCATCAACAGAACTGCGGTGGAGAGAGTGACACCACCCACCCTACGCACCGAACTGCTGCTATCCTCTTTTGCACATGTACAGCAATACCCCTACAGTAATACCCCTACTCTGTCATAGCTGTCATAACTTAGCCGTTAGTATAGTAGTGCTTACTTGTAGTATGTTTTAGTATGTTAGATGTATAGTTTTAGATTTAGTTGTAGTATTCCACAGTTGTAGTATATTATATGTCCTTTAGCTGCTTAGTTGTAGTTTGTTTTAGTCTTAGCCATATAGCTTAGATGTCCTGTCTAGTTCCTGTCTAGCTGTCTGTTCAACTTCACCACTTTATAATTATAATTATACCTGGTTGTATCTTAGCACCTTCATCCCACTTTATACTGTTACAGTTGCACTTTAATGCTCTAGTCTGTTGCACTACGTCACTTACTGTTTGTATTGTATCGTTTGTATTTGTTTTTGTTTTTTTGTTTTCTTATTGCACTGTCTATTGTCTTATTGCACTGGGGAACAATGGAAACGTTATTTCATCCCTGTATATGTCCTGACATACACCGAAATGACAAATAAAGAACCTTGAACCTTGGACCTCACGCCTGCCGATCACGTCCTCGGTTTTCTGTCTTCACTTTTTCTGCTTTTAATTTTACGTGCAATATGTGCTTTGCTCAGCCAATCAGATCATCAGTGTGCATGGGTGATCAGCCAACCACTTGCCAATGTTTGTGGCTGCACAAAACCCCCAAAGAGCTTTGTATAAGAGTGGCCAGCACAAAAACATGACACAAAATGACATGTTTTTGTTGCTGCGTATTATTAATAATGCTAATAGTTCTAAGCAATGCTAATAATGCTAAGTAATGCTAATGTTGATATTAAGTAATGCTAATGCTAAGTATTGTTAATAATGCCAATAACACTTAGAACCTCAAAAGGCGTTCCCGCCCCAAAAGCGGTTAAAACAGGTCAGGATACCGTTGTCTATTTCGGAAGGGTTTTGAGTTGACCGTGATTGATGTCAGCAATGTCCTTTTTTAATGATTTGTCCTGGTAGTTTTCCATATACATTCATTCAGCACTTTTGAATGCATTAATTACTTGTAACTTAGTAACTAAGTGCCTAACAACCACCCACTGCCCTCCCTCAGAGGATTGTGATTGGCCGGATTACATGGTGTGGCAGTTCAGCCTGCCACTGGGACTGATTTTATCACCATTAAGGGTTGAATGTGTTATTTGATGCAGAGTTTATGTTGTTTGGGTTATATTATGTGATTGTTTGTGGGAGGATTGATGGATAATTGACTGGTGGTTCCATAGTAGGGAACAAACCAACTGTGGGGATGTGTTCAGGGAACCTACCAACACTGTAAATAGGATATTGAGTACTAATTGTGTTTATATTCTGTGGATATTGTGATCAGTAGTGTGTGAGCATCAACGGAACTGCGGTGGAGAGAGTGAAGAGCACCAAATTCCTTGGTGTACACATCACAGAGGACCTCTCCTGGAACACTAACACCACATCACTGGTCAAGAAGGCTCAGCAGCGCCTCTACTTCCTCCGCAGACTGAGAAGAGCCAGAGCTCCATCCTTCTACCGCGGCACGATCGAGAGCATCCTGACCAGCTGCATAACTGTGTGGTTTGGTGGGTGCACAGCACCTTGCAGAAAGACCTTGCAGTGCACAGTGAGAGCAGCTGAGAAGATCGTGGGTGTCCCCCTCCTGTCCCTGCAGGACATCTACAACACACGTGTGACCCGCAGGGCGCTACAGATCGCAGGTGACACCACCCACCCTACGCACCTGTGGATATTGTGATCAGTAGTGTGTGACACTTTAAATGCGTAGATGAAAACTGTGATGTCTCTGGACATTGTTTAACTGGGGTAATTGTGGAATCAATTCAGGGATTGGTATGGTCCATGGGAGGGGCTTAGTATTTATAAGAGTGGAGTCCTCCCAGTGCAATCAGTCAATGCAGGACTGGTGTGGGACCCAAGGCCAAACTGCCCAGTGTTGTATATACTTTTGTTCTTCATGTATATGGAAGAGGTGAATAAAGACCAAACTCTGCTTCTTAGAACTCTGTCCGACAGTTAATTGTCTCCACCGAAGGTGGGGACTATAAAACGCCCTCCGTCCGTCCCCCCGAATCTGTCTGTCGCACGACTGTCTGTGCACGCAGCCTGTTCGTCATGACGTCATGACGACGTTGTAGTTGATACACTAGTACCAGTGAACGTTCAAACCTGAGTACAGGCGGTGGAGACCTGGATACAGGTCTCTAGGAGGAAGACTGAGCTTGAGAAGCTTGAGATGACGCCATGATGAGGTCATAGGTATGAAGGTCATAGGTCATGGGTATAAAACGCCCTCTGTTTGTGCACGCAGCCTGTCAGTCCCCGAATGTGTCTGTCCCACGACTGTCTGTCTGTGCATGCAGGCCGTCCGTCATGGCGTCATGACGAGGTTATAGTTGATACCCTAGTACTAGTGGACCTTCAAACCTGAGCCCAGACGGTGGAGAGCTGGGTACAGGACTCTAGGAGGACCCCTGAGATTGAGAAGCTTGAGATGACGTCATGATGAGAAACCCTGAGCTTGAATGAAAACAAGATGATGTAATGTTCAGAAAAGACATTAGTGTTTTATATATATTAGAATAATATCATCAATTCTTCAGCCCGGACGGTGGAGACCTGTGCCCCGTAGGGGCACAATCTTGTTTACAAATGTTTTCATTATTTTGAGGTGTTTTCAACCAGTGCCTTCTCTCAAGCACTACCTCGCACTAGGCAAAGTGTGACACATGGGTATTATCTCTTTGAGGTGTCATGAGTATTATCTACTGGAGGTGTCATGGGTATTATCTACTGGAGGTGTCATCATGAGTATTATCTACTGGAGGTGTCATGAGTATTATCTACTGGAGGTGTCATCATGAGTATTATCTACTGGAGGTGTCATGAGTATTATCTACTGGAGGTGTCATCATGGGTATTATTTACTGGAGGTGTCATGAGTATTATCTACTGGAGGTGTCATGAGTATTATCTACTGGAGGTGTCATGAGTATTATCTACTGGAGGTGTCATGAGTATTATCTACTGGAGGTGTCATGAGTATTATCTACTGGAGGTGTCATCATGAGTATTATCTACTGGAGGTGTCATGAGTATTATCTACTGGACCCTCTTCCATTTGTCTGACTGTCCGTTTGTGCAGTTCTAAGCTTTAACGTGTGTGTGTGTGTGTGTGTGTGTGTGTGTGTGTGTGTGTGTGTGTGTGTGTGTGTGTGTGTGTGTGTGTGTGTGTGTGTGTGTGTGTGTGTGTGTGTGTGTGTTCGTTATCCTGTGGGTTTTGGATTAAAAATATAAATAGCCTCCAACAGAATCTGGCCCACGCAAGGCCAAGCTTATAAATAATTGAAACCACAAGAGTGTGAGAGAGAAAAGGCCAGGTCTGTGTTTTATATAAAACATGATAAAATCCAGAAACCAAACAGTCCAACATACAGATCAAAATGACCATTAATCTTCTACATTCTCTAGTTGTGTAGACTTGGGATAATTCACATGATTAGTATTTTAACCAAAACCGAATGGACCACAAGGGTCCATTTGTTTTCATATTTACGCTTTCAGACTTACTTCTGGTCAGGGGCGGATCTAACATTTCCCAATTTCGGGGGGGGGGGGGGGGGGGGCAGGAGAAAATGGTAAGGGGACGGCTTCATCGCCCGTGGCGCGAAGCCGCACACATAAGTTGCAACAGACACACAGCATGCATAAAGCTAAAGGTCTGTCTCAGAGAGTTTTCTGTTTTCAATGATGAATGCTGTTGGTTTAGTGGTGACACAGCTGTAGTTAGTTAGTAGCAGTAGTAGTGTTTCACATCATTTTAAATAGAAGCACTTTAATTTGAAATATCTTGGGTTGTTTTGAATGCCATCGTGTTTGGTGGGGCAGACTGGGTATTTAGGCCGCCCCCCCATATTGCCCATGTCTAGATCCGCCCCTGCTTCTGGTTAACCAACTGTCCATCATTTAAGGGTTGCCCACCCCTCCTCCTCCACACTTGGTACATTCCAACCCTTCTTAACCAATCAGCTGCCTCTGCTCTGTTTGGACGGTACATTCCAACCCTTCTTCACCAATCAGCTGCCTCTGCTCTGTTTGGACGGTACATTCCAACCATTCTTAACCAATCAGCTGCCTCTGCTTTGTTTGGGAGGTACATTCCAACCCTTCTTAACCAATCAGCTGCCTGTGCTCTGTTTAGGCGGTCCAGGTGGGGTCAGTACTGCAGAGACTCACAGGTGACTAACAAACATTTACCTTTGGTTCCAGTTAACAAGTGTTTTAATCAACGCAATGTTTGAATGGATTGCATTTTTATAGTGCTTTTCCAAGTGCTCAAAGCGCTTTACAATGGTCCATTCATTCATACATTCAACCCTTGAAGTCTGTCTTTTAAATGTTTTATGTAACAAAACCCTTGCAGATCGACAGAGGATGTATCAAGCTTTCTCTACAGCAGCAAAGTTGGTGAGTTTGACTCGTTTAACTCCCTTATTGCCCTTGACGCTGTTTGACGCTGTAAACACGCTATAATACCTAAGCCCTTGATGCCCTTGACGCTGTGTGTTGACGCTTTATTTAATCCTTAATTTTTATAACATTCATTTCAGGCGATTAGCATTTTTTTAGCATGATCGGCTAACGGCAGGTTCTACTCACTTAGTAATGGCCAAAATCGCCGCGTGCACGCTTGCACGTGCACGTGCGCGGTCTGTATGTCCATCGCTGATCATAATCCAACCATCGGTGCGTCATTACAGCTTGATTTGACTTATATATGATAGAAAACACGATCGCTCCGATCGAGGCCTTCATGATGATCACACAACCACACTGTTTGCATAGCAGCAGTGCAACGGATAAACAGGAAGTACTCTTACTCTGTGACCGGAAATGTGCTTCATTTCCGGCTATCGTCCTCATTACTGCCACCTACTGGGTGTTATCATATAGTATATGATCAACTCTACAAATGATGAGTATTTGGAATCATATGCTTTATTTGATTGGCATTATTTTGATAAATAAAAAATGTGAAAATTAGGGTATATTGTTGGCATTATGAGGAATAGTGGCATGGCCAGTAATAACTCAACAATGGAATGTGGTAGAGAGATGATTTTTTTTCCTGTGTAAACCAGAGACATTCATGCATAAAATGAGATATTTCGTGACATTGTGGTCATATCACAAAATATTATACTGGAATTCAAAATATGGGCCTGGGAGCTTGATTAATTCATTAAAAATGGGCAATTAATGAGTTAATACAAGCAGATCACTGGTGACATCTAGGCAAGTGGTGAGTCAACCTTCCGTTATGCGACATTAGATTCCATTCCAATTCCAACCTCAATTCCCTTGAAGTTGGGACGTTGTGAAAAATGTCAATAAAACCAGAATGCATTGATTTGCAAATCGTGTTCAACCTTTATTCAGTTGAATACACCACAAAGACAATATATCCAATGTTCAAACTGATAAACTTCATTGTTTTTTGAAACTATCCAATCTTTTGTAAATTGATCCCTGCAACACATACCAAAAAAAGTTGGGACAGGGGCAACAAAAGACTGGGAAAGGCCATGAATGCACAAATAACGCCAGTTTGGAACATTCCACAGGTAAACAGGTTAATTTTACAGTTTAATATCGTGATTGGGTATCAAAAC
>CM076968.1:58034568-58094568 GCA_039105355.1 Benthosema pterotum | reverse complement strand
GCTAAAATGGTGGTCTGTGGCTCAAATTCTGAATAAATGGTGGGCCTGGTAGAAAAAAAAGGTTGAAAATGCTTGGCCATGAGGCCAAGCGTTTTTTGATGGCTTCATGTGGAAGCCCCTTAAGAGCCGCATGCGGCTCTCGAGCCACAGGTTGGCCACCCCTGCTAGATGCTTGCTTGCATGCTTCAGCGCAGTAACACTTGGTCCATGAATCCACAGTGATCTGTCTACAGAGCAGTATGAAGCCACAGTGATCTATCTGTCTACAGAGCAGTATGAAGCCACAGTGATCTATCTGTCTACAGAGCAGTATGAAGCCACAGTGATCTATCTGTCTACAGAGCAGTATGAAGCCACAGTGATCTGTCTACAGAGCAGTATGAAGCCACAGTGATCTGTCTACAGAGCAGTATGAAGCCACAGTGATCTATCTGTCTACAGAGCAGTATGAAGCCACAGTGATCTGTCTACAGAGCAGTATGAAGCCACAGTGATCTGTCTACAGAGCAGTATGAAGCCACAGTGATCTGTCTACAGAGCAGTATGAAGCCACAGTGATCTGTCTACAGAGCAGTATGAAGCCACAGTGATCTATCTGTCTACAGAGCAGTATGAAGCCACAGTGATCTATCTGTCTACAGAGCAGTATGAAGCCACAGTGATCTGTCTACAGAGCAGTCCTGAAAACACTTTGGCGTGGCGAGGAGAGAGAGAAGAACTGCCTGTCCTCATGAATCTGACACTGTGATGACTTAACACATTGCTACAGCATCTGTCAGACCTCATTAAACACAGAGGCCTTGAGTGCCTGTAATGTGCAATGATTAGTGTCTTACATAACATTTTCATGTAGACTCAGATAGCAGTTTACGTCAACTTAATAGATTTCTATGTGAACTTATAGCCCTATATGCTTATAAATTCATTCCCTAGCCTGATTATCAGACTAGCCTCGACACCCAGGCTTTCATTTTCGTTCGCCTTGCGCGAAAACGGAAAGCCTGGACTAACGCACGTTGGAAAGTGGCCTTCAAGTGGGAGTGAACCTTCCGGGGTGGGCGTGGCTCTAAATAATGTGACGTAGAACAGCAGTGGACGGGAGGGGGAGGGGCCGGGGATGACGACACGTTAGTGAGATCAAATCAGAGCGCAGCACTTCCGCCGTGGTGGATCCCACGACACCCCTGCCCCCCAAGGCCAAAATCATTGAGGGCTAGACCAGGCCTAGACCAGGCCTAGACCAGGCTATTATCAGACTGGAGTTCAGCTTCCTGAAGCTGGAGTCTGAAACTGTCCGCTGTCTGTGAGATTTGAAGGGGGAGGGGCTTGGTTCATAACAACCAACTCAGTCCTTAACAATAACATGCAATAGGTCAACCAAGTCAAACATCTTCATATACATGAAAAAAGAAAGAAAAAAACAAGGCAGAATTGAACATCCATCTGTGGAGCTGTTGAATATGCTTTATTAAAATAAAAGTTAAGTTAAGTTAAAGTTAAGTTAAAAAACAAAACTTAAATAAAATGAAACCATATCAAGTGTATGGATCCCAGAGCTAGTGTCGATGGAGGCGTTGCATAGCCCTCAAAAAAGATAAACGCTGGAAAGGTAATTGCTCACTTGTTGGTAATCGCCATTGAGGGACGCCGGTGCAGGAGCGTTAGTCATAGCTGCCACTTCCCACCTGAGGTCGTGTGGGAGTTCTGACACCTGCACACCATACTGAACAACTGCTAGTTTACACAACGTCTTTAGACTAGGACTGAAGTCTAAGATGTGAAGCTCATTAGTGTTGTTCAACACTCCAAAGAAGAACAGCCGATCTCCAATGAAACAACAGCCCAAACTTTCGTGTTTGTGTGGGCCTTTAACTTTGAGATGAATCTTTTTCCAGGCAAAGGTCTCTGGATTGAATTTCCACAGGCCATTATAAGCCTCGTTATAGTTATAAAAATATACATAGAGCTCTCCATTGTAGTCAAGGACTTGATAGTTCCCATGTCCTTCTGGAATCTGTGAAGATGTGCTCAGCCAACAGTTGGTCTCTGTGTCAAACACTCTGAGCTTGTAGCAGACCCTGTGGTTCCCCAGGTACTGTCCCCCAAATTCAAACATTTTTGTTCCAATGATGGTAACACTAGAATTGCTGTATATATCCGTTGGTGTACCTCTGGCGTCAATCACAGACCAGACCATTGTTCTGGTGTCCAACTTGTAAATGTCATTGGTGTTCACCCTCGGAACAAAGTAATCCGGATTGATGGTCCCTCCATGAAGGTACATGACCTTCCCCAGGACACAGGCCGAGGGGGAGATTCTGGCCCCTGGAACGGTGCCAGAAACATCAGGCTTAAACCATTTGTGGATGTCGACGTTCAATGTATAAAGGTCATTGAAGTGATGAGGCCGATCAAAAAAACGCGTGGCAAATGGGTCACCGTTGGCCCCTCCCCATATGAAGATGGAATCTCCGATCAACACAGCCGTGTGTTCGTACCTGTAGGGAACCACCTCAGGGCGGTAGCTGTTCCCGCTTGCTCTGGGCAAAGTCCTCCAGCGCAAAGACACTGTGTTGAAGATGTGGACTCTACACTCATACGCCTCGATTCCAAAGGCGTACACCTTGTGACCGACTGCCACAACCTGCCGCCTGTGATTAACCTGTCCTCCTTGCAGGTGTACGGTCCAGGACGGCATTTTAATAGCATAGCAGCGCCGTGAATTAATTCAAGTCATCTACCAAAACTACTACTGATCCTTTCGACTTGATATCCCTGACTGATATTGTGTTACTTGCTAAATGGATTAATGTTACTATAATGACGATGCTATGATGTAATTGAGCCCTGATTAATCTTGTTGATTGGTAATATTCAAATAAGCTTGTAACTGTAGTATCTGGTTAGGTAAGACTATTACATGGAAGAAGAATTTGACCAAAGGTTGAGTAAAGAATCAATGGCTTGTATGCAGACTGGCTCTAGAACAGTTGTCTATACACCAGGGGTGGGCAATTATTTTCCCCAAGGGACCAAATGAGATACATAAAATATTGTGGAGGAGCCAAGACTAAAGGCTGAACTAAAGTCTGCGTAGTATTCAATTAATTCCAAGATAAACGTAAGAGTAAGACCAATCATTTTGACACCAGGGCCCTCTATTTATTCAGTATTTGAGCCACAGACCACCATTTGATGACATTTTAGCCCCACAGATCCCAAAACTTTCTTCAAGATTTCTTTTGTTTTGTCCACAATTCCAGGCTCGATTTGGGAATGTGTAGACTTTGGGCTAATTCAGATGATGAATATTTTAACTCTTTGAGAGTGGAAAAATGAAACCAAATGGACCCTTGCGGGTCCATTTGGTTTCATTTATACACTTTTAAAGAGTTACATCTGGTTAACCAACTTTCCATATTTAACTGGAAGTCTCTCAAGGACCACTGGTGGTCCCCGGGGCCGGTCAGAGTCAGCTAAAGGGCCGCATTTGGCCCCCGGGCGGCATAATGCCCAGGTATGATTTACACTGTATGTGTTCCATAATGTGTTCAGCTTAGCTTCAAAAATACACATGACACATAACGCATACATAGGGTTGACAGGTCACAGTTGACCAACAGTTGTAACCTGTTCTCTCTGCAACCACACAAGACAACCACACAAACCCATGATGGTTGTGTTCTCCCTGCAACCACACAAGACAACCACACAAACCCATGATGGTTGCTTGGTCTCTGATCCAACCTGATAGTGTCTATTGAGAGATTAACTCACTCACAGCTGATTAATCAGTTGCCTTTGTCTAAAGGTGATGTCGAGACCTCCAACCTCATAGGCTGACACACATAAACATACACATGCACGCACGCACGCACGCACACACACACACACACACACACACACACACACACCTATACTGCCATTCTCACGAAGACGCACTCACTGCATGTACTCACACATCAATGCATTTTGTCTACAGGTATAGAAGACTGTCTTCAATTGACATGTGGTCACTGTTGCAAGATTTGACCATCCTGTATGGTCCATGTGCCGTTTGGAATGAACTGACATGTCCGAAGCCTAAAGGTCCTGCCTGAGAAGCCTCATTTACATAAGTGCACCCAAGTTCATTCGTATTCCACAGTAAGTTGATAAAGTTAAATAAACAACAAAACATCACTCAAAGCTCGGCCAATCAGATTAAGCCAGGGGTTTTCAAACGGTGGTCCCGGGACCACCAGTGGTCCCTGAGATTGTTCCAGGTGGTCCCCAGCTGAGTTGTTTAACCAGATGTAACTCTTGAGAACGTAAAAATGAAACCAAATGGACCCTGGCGGGTCCATTTGGTTTCATTTTTACACTCTCAAGAGTTATAATATTCATCATGTGAATTAGTCAGAATCTTCACAACTAGAAGATTAATGGTCATGGACAGAATCAAAGGAATCTTTAGTTTTGGGGTCTGTGGGTCTAAAATGTCCTCAAATGGTGGTCCGTGGCTCAAATGCTGAATAAATGGTGGGCCCTGGGATGAAAAAGGTTGAAAACCCCTGGATTAAGCGGATGGCTTCATAGAAGGTTAGTGGTGCGAACACCACTAACAGTCGGTGCAGTTTTTGTTTGGCTAATCGAGGAAAGCATGAATATGCGGGTGTGAATGGGTGAATGTGATGCACAATCTATGTAAAGCGCCTTGTATGAAGGCGCTATAATAAATGCACCATTTACCGTTCACCATGAGGCAGAATTTCATCAGCGTGTTCAGAAGATTGTGTGCACTGATTACCCTGATTGGCCAAACACGAACTGCCAACTTCACAGGTCCACACAGCATCATGTTTGTCCCACTAACCTTCGAAAAAGCCACTATCGGCTAACTGAATCCATATGATTGGCCAGGCTTTGTGCAACGTTATTCTATCGTTTGATTATAGAATTTTATAATAGCTATAATGGCTGTGGATAAAATATTCATGAATTTTGTATAGATGGTCTCTGTACCAAATTTTGGTTAGACTACTTGCATTCATCCACGGTGCTGCAGCTATTTTAAATGCAGCACTGGACCGTGAACCTGAAAGGAGGACAGATTAGTTACGTCAACAATGCGGTGGCAGTCGGTCACGAGGTGTACGCCTTTGTAAACAAAGTCACCAACTGGACGGTTGAGAAACGGGCCATAGTCCACGTCTTCAACACAGTGTCTTTGCGCTGGAGGACTTTGCCCCCAGAGACAACAGGAAGAGGAGAACGGCCCATTGAGGGTCCCTACATGTGCGATCACGCGGCTGCGCTGATCGGAGATTCCATCTACATATGGGGAGGGACCGACCGAAACCCAAATCTGGCGTATCCCTTCCGACTGCCTTTTGTCTACAATGACCTTTACACATTTAACGTCAACACCCACAAATGGTTTGAGCCTGATGTTTCTGGCACCGTTCCAAAGGACAGAAGGTCCCCCTCAGCCTGTGTCCTGGGGAAGGTCATGTACCTCCATGGAGGAGCCACCAGAACTGATGACATTTACATTTACAAGCTGAACACCAGCACCATGTTCTGGTCTGTGATTCACCCCACAGGCACACTGCCAGGAACATATTGCTATTCTGCTACCATCATCGGGACGAAGATGTTTGAATACGGGGTCCGGTACCTGGAATACGGCGTTCCCCGTTACAAGATCAGTGTCTTTGACACAGAGACCAACTGTTGGCTGAGCAATTCCTCCGAGCATCCAGAAGTAACATCAGCTATTCGGCGGGTTCAGCCCACAGACCCCATCTACTCCGTTGGGCCCCGCCCACTCTGCTGGGTTCTGTGGTCTGGTGTTGTGATGAAGAGTTTCGATTTATCTCGTCCGGAAAAACGGCTCGGCCAATGAGCGAAGGAGTTGGAGGCGGGTCTAAAAAATAGCCAATCAACACCGAGGATCATCTAACTGCCACAACGGAACAGTTGCCCATAAAAACAGCACACATCCATTCAGTTTCATTGTAACTAAAGTTTCATTGTAACTAGAGTTTCATTGTAACTAGAGTTTCATTCTTTAATACTGCATTTAGTTATAAATAGTGCAAATGTCCGACGCCAACTGCACTGCTAGTCAGTTAACTGCTAGTTAACTGCTAGTTAACTGCTAGTTAACTGTTGTTGTCGACTGCAAACAACGTCTCCAGTGATTGGTCGAGGGAAAATCAAGGGCCCGCCTCCTCGTAAATGGGTTTCAATGGGGCCAATGTCAGACTCTTGAGCCATGGCTCAGAGTCTGACAATCAGGCTAGTATGGAGTGCAGGTGTCAGAACTCCCACACGACATCAGGTGGGAACTGGCAGCCATGACTAACAACTCTACTACTCTACTCTCTCCTTGATGGCTGGTTGGTGATTTTTTGACTATACCTGAACTGTTAACAGACCATTTCTTTTTTGAGGAGGATTCTAGACTGGCAACAAGCCTATCCCCGCGAGGGGGCGTGGCTCATGGAGGTTGAAATGCATCTGAGGCTTCTGATTGGTCTGTTTGTTTGTTTTGTTTGGGGGGGGGGGGACACCATCAGTTTACACCATCAGTTTATACCAGGGGTTTTCAACAGGTGGCCCGGGGAACACCAGTGGGCCCTGAGAGGGCTCCAGGTGGTCCCCAGCTAAGTAGATGTAACTCTTGAGAACGTAAAAATGAAACCAAATGGACCCTTGCGGGTCCATTTGGTTTCATTTTTACACTCTCAAGAGTTAAAATATTCATCATGTGAATTAGCCCAACTTAGTCTACACAACTAGAGAATGTAGAAGATTAATGGTCATTTTGATCTGTATGTCCGTTTTGTTTCCCAAATCCAGCCTGGAATTGTGGACAAAAGCAAAATAAATCTTTAGTTTTGGGGGTCTGTGGGGATAAAATGTCCTCAAATGGTGGCTCAATTGCTGAATAAACGGTGGGCCCTTGTGTAAAAAAAAAAAAAAAAAAAAGGTTGAAAACCCCTGGTTTACACTATCAGTATGAAGGTCAGTCTGAGAGACAACTAGATCTGTGACCCTTCAGGGCACAGGTCTCCACCAGCTCAGGTCACGACACCCTGTGAGGTCAACAGTCACCCTGTGAGGTCAACAGACACCCTGTGAGGTCAACAGTCACCCTGTGAGGTCAACAGTCACCCTGTGAGGTCAACAGACACCCTGTGAGGTCAACAGTCACCCTGTGAGGTCAACAGACACCCTGTGAGGTCAACAGACACCCTGTGAGGTCAACAGTCACCCTGTGAGGTCAACAGACACCCTGTGAGGTCAACAGTCACCCTGTGAGGTCAACAGTCACCCTGTGAGGTCAACAGACACCCTGTGAGGTCAACAGACACCCTGTGAGGTCAACAGACACCCTGTGAGGTCAACAGTCACCCTGTGAGGTCAACAGTGAGGTCAACAGTCACCCTGTGAGGTCAACAGACACCCTGTGAGGTCAACAGTCACCCTGTGAGGTCAACAGTCACCCTGTGAGGTCAACAGACACCCTGTGAGGTCAACAGTCACCCTGTGAGGTCAACAGTCACCCTGTGAGGTCAACAGTCACCCTGTGAGGTCAACAGTCACCCTGTGAGGTCAACAGTCACCCTGTGAGGTCAACAGTCACCCTGTGAGGTCAACAGTCACCCTGTGAGGTCAACAGTCACCCTGTGAGGTCAACAGTCACCCTGTGAGGTCAACAGTCACCCTGTGAGGTCAACAGTGAGGTCAACAGACACCCTGTGAGGTCAACAGTGAGGTCAACAGTCACCCTGTGAGGTCAACAGTCACCCTGTGAGGTCAACAGTCACCCTGTGAGGTCAACAGTCACCCTGTGAGGTCAACAGTCACCCTGTGAGGTCAACAGACACCCTGTGAGGTCAACAGACACCCTGTGAGGTCAACAGACACCCTGTGAGGTCAACAGTCACCCTGTGAGGTCAACAGACACCCTGTGAGGTCAACAGTCACCCTGTGAGGTCAACAGTCACCCTGTGAGGTCAACAGTCACCCTGTGAGGTCAACAGTCACCCTGTGAGGTCAACAGACACCCTGTGAGGTCAACAGTGAGGTCAACAGACACCCTGTGAGGTCAACAGACACCCTGTGAGGTCAACAGTCACCCTGTGAGGTCAACAGTCACCCTGTGAGGTCAACAGACACCCTGTGAGGTCAACAGACACCCTGTGAGGTCAACAGTCACCCTGTGAGGTCAACAGTCACCCTGTGAGGTCAACAGTCACCCTGTGAGGTCAACAGACACCCTGTGAGGTCAACAGTCACCCTGTGAGGTCAACAGTCACCCTGTGAGGTCAACAGTGAGGTCAACAGACACCCTGTGAGGTCAACAGTGAGGTCAACAGTCACCCTGTGAGGTCAACAGTGAGGTCAACAGTCACCCTGTGAGGTCAACAGTGAGGTCAACAGTCACCCTGTGAGGTCAACAGTGAGGTCAACAGTCACCCTGTGAGGTCAACAGTCACCCTGTGAGGTCAACAGTCACCCTGTGAGGTCAACAGTCACCCTGTGAGGTCAACAGTGAGGTCAACAGACACCCTGTGAGGTCAACAGTGAGGTCAACAGACACCCTGTGAGGTCAACAGTCACCCTGTGAGGTCAACAGTGAGGTCAACAGTCACCCTGTGAGGTCAACAGTGAGGTCAACAGTCACCCTGTGAGGTCAACAGTCACCCTGTGAGGTCAACAGACACCCTGTGAGGTCAACAGTCACCCTGTGAGGTCAACAGTGAGGTCAACAGACACCCTGTGAGGTCAACAGTCACCCTGTGAGGTCAACAGTGAGGTCAACAGTCACCCTGTGAGGTCAACAGTGAGGTCAACAGTCACCCTGTGAGGTCAACAGTCACCCTGTGAGGGCAACAGTCACCCTGTGAGGTCAACAGTGAGGTCAACAGTCACCCTGTGAGGTCAACAGTCACCCTGTGAGGTCAACAGACACCCTGTGAGGTCATTAGTCACCCTGTGAGGTCAACAGTCACCCTGTGAGGTCAACAGTCACCCTGTGAGGTCAACAGACACCCTGTGAGGTCAACAGTCACCCTGTGAGGTCAACAGTCACCCTGTGAGGTCAACAGTCACCCTGTGAGGTCAACAGTCACCCTGTGAGGTCAACAGACACCCTGTGAGGTCAACAGACACCCTGTGAGGTCAACAGTCACCCTGTGAGGTCAACAGTCACCCTGTGAGGTCAACAGTCACCCTGTGAGGTCAACAGTCACCCTGTGAGGTCAACAGTCACCCTGTGAGGTCAACAGTCACCCTGTGAGGTCAACAGTGAGGTCAACAGTCACCCTGTGAGGTCAACAGTGAGGTCAACAGTCACCCTGTGAGGTCAACAGTCACCCTGTGAGGTCAACAGACACCCTGTGAGGTCATTAGTCACCCTGTGAGGTCAACAGTCACCCTGTGAGGTCAACAGTCACCCTGTGAGGTCAACAGTGAGGTCAACAGTCACCCTGTGAGGTCAACAGACACCCTGTGAGGTCAACAGTGAGGTCAACAGACACCCTGTGAGGTCAACAGTCACCCTGTGAGGTCAACAGTCACCCTGTGAGGTCAACAGACACCCTGTGAGGTCAACAGACACCCTGTGAGGTCAACAGTCACCCTGTGAGGTCAACAGTGAGGTCAACAGTCACCCTGTGAGGTCAACAGTGAGGTCAACAGTCACCCTGTGAGGTCAACAGTCACCCTGTGAGGTCAACAGACACCCTGTGAGGTCAACAGACACCCTGTGAGGTCAACAGACACCCTGTGAGGTCAACAGTGAGGTCAACAGTCACCCTGTGAGGTCAACAGTCACCCTGTGAGGTCAACAGACACCCTGTGAGGTCAACAGACACCCTGTGAGGTCAACAGTCACCCTGTGAGGTCAACAGTGAGGTCAACAGTCACCCTGTGAGGTCAACAGTGAGGTCAACAGTCACCCTGTGAGGTCAACAGTCACCCTGTGAGGTCAACAGACACCCTGTGAGGTCAACAGTGAGGTCAACAGTCACCCTGTGAGGTCAACAGACACCCTGTGAGGTCATTAGTCACCCTGTGAGGTCAACAGTCACCCTGTGAGGTCAACAGACACCCTGTGAGGTCAACAGTCACCCTGTGAGGTCAACAGACACCCTGTGAGGTCAACAGACACCCTGTGAGGTCAACAGTCACCCTGTGAGGTCAACAGTCACCCTGTGAGGTCAACAGTCACCCTGTGAGGTCAACAGTCACCCTGTGAGGTCAACAGTCACCCTGTGAGGTCAACAGTCACCCTGTGAGGTCAAAAGTCACCCTGTGAGGTCAACAGTGAGGTCAACAGTCACCCTGTGAGGTCAACAGACACCCTGTGAGGTCAACAGTCACCCTGTGAGGTCAACAGACACCCTGTGAGGTCAACAGTGAGGTCAACAGTCACCCTGTGAGGTCAACAGACACCCTGTGAGGTCATTAGTCACCCTGTGAGGTCAACAGTCACCCTGTGAGGTCAACAGACACCCTGTGAGGTCATTAGTCACCCTGTGAGGTCAACAGTCACCCTGTGAGGTCAACAGACACCCTGTGAGGTCAACAGTCACCCTGTGAGGTCAACAGACACCCTGTGAGGTCAACAGACACCCTGTGAGGTCAACAGTCACCCTGTGAGGTCAACAGTCACCCTGTGAGGTCAACAGTCACCCTGTGAGGTCAACAGTCACCCTGTGAGGTCAACAGTCACCCTGTGAGGTCAACAGTCACCCTGTGAGGTCAAAAGTCACCCTGTGAGGTCAACAGTGAGGTCAACAGTCACCCTGTGAGGTCAACAGACACCCTGTGAGGTCAACAGTCACCCTGTGAGGTCAACAGACACCCTGTGAGGTCAACAGTGAGGTCAACAGTCACCCTGTGAGGTCAACAGTCACCCTGTGAGGTCAACAGTCACCCTGTGAGGTCAACAGTCACCCTGTGAGGTCAACAGTCACCCTGTGAGGTCAACAGTCACCCTGTGAGGTCAACAGTCACCCTGTGAGGACAACAGTCACCCTGTGAGGTCAACAGTCACCCTGTGAGGTCAACAGACACCCTGTGAGGTCAACAGTCACCCTGTGAGGTCAACAGTCACCCTGTGAGGTCAACAGTCACCCTGTGAGGTCAACAGTCACCCTGTGAGGTCAACAGTCACCCTGTGAGGTCAACAGTCACCCTGTGAGGTCAACAGTCACCCTGTGAGGTCAACAGACACCCTGTGAGGTCAACAGTCACCCCCACAGGGTGACTGTTGACCTCACAGGGTGACTGTTACGTCACCATGTGAGAGCAACATTCACCCCCACAGGGTGACTGTTACGTCACCCTGTGAGGTCAACAGTCACCCCCACAGGGTGACTGTTACGTCACCCTGTGAGGTCAACAGTCACCCTCACAGGGTGACTGTTACGTCACCCTGTGAGGACAACAGTCACCCTCACAGGGTGACTGCTAGGTCACCCTGTGAGGACAACAGTCACCTTGGGGGGGTGACTGTTGTCCTCACAGGGTGACTGCTAGGTCACCCTGTGAGGACAACAGTCACCCTCACAGGGTGACTGTTACGTCACCCTGTGAGGACAACAGTCACCCTCACAGGGTGACTGTTACATCACCCTGTGAGGGCAACAGTCACCCTCACAGGGTGACTGTTACGTCCCCCTGTGAGAGCAACAGTCACCCCCCCCCCCCAGGGTGACTGTTACGCTATCATGTGATGGCAACAGTCACCCTCACAGGGTGACTGTTACATCACCCTGAGAGAGCAACAGTCACCCTCACAGGGTGACTGTTACATCACCCTGAGAGAGCAACAGTCACCCTCACAGGGTGACTGTTACATCACCCTGAGAGAGCAACAGTCACCCCCACAGGGTGACTGTTACGTCACCCTGAGAGAGCAAAGGGTCACCCTCACAGGGTGACTGTTACGTCACCCTGTATGGGCAACAGTCACCCTCACAGGGTGACTGTTACATCACCCTGTGATGGCAACAGTCACCCTCACAGGGTGACTGTAAAATGAAACCGAATGGACCCTTACAGGTCCATTTGGTTTCATTTTAACGCTCTCAAGAGTTACAGATCTATAAGGGTCCATTTGGTTACCAATGGCCCTTTCTAGTAAAGAAAAATGGTGAAAAACGAGGGTTTTACCTCTGGCGCCTGTCAACCCATTTCGCTCCAACGCACCAGCAAAAAAAAAGCACCAGATTTTCGCCAGGAGTTTTCACTAACTTGGGCGCTCTGAAAAGCGGTAAATATAGCGACAAAATGCACCAAGTTGGCAACAGCGGGTGAGAGGAGATGTGAATGTCAGATCAGTGGGGAGTTGATGCTGGATTAGTGACAGGAAAGACAGCGTGTTGGGGGTGGGGGTGGGGGGGGGGGGGGTGCTTTCTCTCTTTCTCTGTCCAGGGACAGATGTAGCATTTCCTAATTTGGGGGGGGGGCAGGAGAAAATGGTATGGCCACGGGCGATGAAGTCGCTCCCCTACCATTTTCAGTTACAGGGCTTTAATTAGTCAAGTAAAGCATCAATAATAACACCAGTTGTTGTTGAAGTTGCAACAGACACGCAGCATGCATAAAGCTAAAGGTCTGACTCAGAGAGTTTTCTGTTTTCAATGATGAAATGCTGTTGGTTTAGTGGTGACACAGATGTAGTTGGTTAGTAGCAGTAGTAGTGTTTCAATATATAGACAATTATAAGCACTTTAAATTGGAAATATATTTAAAGAGGGGGTGCCGTGATTTTTCTATTTTTTTGCATGTATTTTTTGTATAGACCTTTAGGGTTTCTTCCTGCAGGCTGAACCTTTCCAGTCAAACGTGCCAATGAAAAAAACTTCAATATAGTGACATCATGTGCTCAGCCCCTCCCCTAACTCCTCCCCCTTTATCATGCAACTAAAGCTGTGGGTGTGGCTTCAGTTCAGGTGGATCTCCACCCATCACCACCCACCAGGCAAACCAGGCATACTTAATGAACTGGTAGGGTGGAATCATAAAAATGACAGTTTAAAGGTAGGGGAAGTGATTTCACTTTTGTCAGATATCACCCCAATTTTCATCATGTTCAATCATGTTTGGTGGGGCAGTCAGGGAATTTAGGGGGGCATTGCCCCCTCATACCCATGCCTAGATCTGCCCCTGTGTCTCTCTGGTGGTGGTGAGAGCTCTCTCTCTCTCTCTCTCTCTCTCTCTCTCTCTCTCTCTCTCTCTCCCCGTGGCTCTGTTTGGATAAAGGACTCTCCACACTTCAAATTATCATGGTAATCCATCTGTCATACCTGCTCTCCGTTTCTAATTATGTCTCTGTAGAATGGCTGGCTGCCAAGTCTCTCTCTCACACACACACACACACACACACACACACACACACACACACACACACACACACACACACACACACACACACACACACACACACACACACACACACACGCTGTGTGTGCTGTGGAGTTGACAGGTGGTTACACACTGCCACAGAGGGTTAGGAGGCTGAACTGACCACTGAAATATTGGAATGTTAGACTGTGTGTGTGTGTGTGTGTGTGTGTGTGTGTGTGTGTGTGTGTGTGTGTGTGTGTGTGTGTGTGTGCGTGCGTGCGTGCGTGCGTGCGTGCGTGCGTGCGTGCGTGCGTGCGTGTGCATGCGTGAAGCAATGACAGTGTCACCAATGTCAACGCTACAGTTATTGTACAATAGCGTTTATGTTGTAATATTACTAAAATAATCTAAAATAAAGCAACTTAAGACCATTAAAGCTGGGCTGTTGCCTGAGTCCAATGCGTTTCCGCCTACTTTGGGTCCAGGACTTGTCCCTATTTGTTGTCCCCATTCAATATAAGCCTATGCAGAAAATCCGCCATTAGACTGGCCCCATGAAGTGAACAGAGTTTACTTTTCTCTGTCTGTAGGCTAAACGAAGCTAGCTAACGCAGGGACGGAAACAACAAACAACTTTTTGGGGTCTGATTTTGTAGGGGCCTGGAAAGGGCAGTTGTTTTACAGACAGCATATGGGCAGAGTCGGAAACTTCCTTTAATAGGACGCAGTGGTAGTTTTACGTTGAAACCCCTACTGTACAGTATGTACAGGATGTGTTACACGAGTGGTTAGTATTTCAAAGACGAATCCGAATATCGATGTGTTCACGTCCTCCCGGCAGAAAGTTGTCAAAATAAAGACGCGAGTCATAGCGAAAATACTCGCATTTTTGGCCAATTAATACACATATTTAATTTCTCCAAATCATCAATCTGTTCGGAGGGATAGTAAGGCCAAAGTTCGAACTGTATTAATATGGAAAAAAGTGAATTCTGTTAAAAATGACAAAAAATGACTATCATAGCTCCCAGGGGAAATTAGCCTTGTGCGACATGAGGCATAAAGCATCAGATCATCTGATCACATATACCAGGGGTTTTCAACCTTTTTCATCCCAGGGACCACCATTTATTCAGGATTTGAGCCACGGACCACCCTTTCAGGACATTTTAGACCCACAGACCACAAAACTAAAGATCATTTTGCTTTTGTCCACAATTCCAGGCTGGATTTGGGGATACAAAATAATCAATTCTTTTGTTTGGGGAAACAAAATAATTTTTCATTTTTACTTTCTCAGGAGTTACATCTGGTTAACCAATTTAGCTGGGGACCACCTGGGACCCTCTCAGGGACCACTGGTGGTCCCCGGACCACTGGTTGAAAACCACTGACATATACTATAGAGATGAGACAGCTTTCCTCCCTGCATTCACACACACACATCAATTCAGTTCAATTCAATGTGAAAGTCAGAATCTTAAATCATCACTTGATCATATCCTAAACACCCAAACATCCTAATAATATGATATCCTTCTGTTAACACAGCAGATCACCAATCTGGTGTTTTTTTTTTTTTTTTTTTTCTTTTCCATCTCCCAGCCGATGTGTTTTTCTGGTTATTAGTCCTGTTTTCTAAATCTCCGTGGGTGATTGTAAACTGTGGGAAGTGTGTGTGTCTCTGATGTCTTGGTACAATGGAGGACAGATGGTTAGAGGAGAGATGGAGCTCCGTTTACATTTTTTAAACGGAGCTTTGTAAACCACACACACACACACGCGCGCACACACACACAGAATAAAAGCACAAAGCAGAACTCAGTCATGCATGAATTTTTCGCTATCTTTCCTCCTTAATCTGTAGTCGGATGTTAATTAATTATACATTAGACATTCCTCCATCCATGTCTGTAATGTCAATAGGACATGATTTAATTAGAGACGAACGCATGCACACGAGCACACACACACACACACACACACACACACACACACACACACACACACACACACACACACACACACACACACACACACACACACACACACACACACACACACACACACACAGCACTGACTCAGGTGTCCGCATCCAAAGATAAATGCATCCTGACCAATAGGCGATTGGCAACCGCTTTACTATTGGTCACGACCGTAACAGTCGTGTCTTTATTCAGCCGTCCTACTAAACCTAACCCAAAACCCCGACTGAGGAGGCCTGAGAGGACAGATAGGATATCTGCTACGACTGATAGAATACCTGGGAGGACAGATAGGATATCTGCTGCGACTGATAGAATACCTGGGAGGACAGATAGGATATCTGCTGCGACTGATAGAATACCTGGGAGGACAGATAGGATATCTGCTGCGACTGATAGAATACCTGGGAGGACAGATAGGATATCTGCTGCGACTGATAGGATATCTGGGAGGACAGATAGGATATCTGCTGCGACTGATAGGATATCTGCTGCGACTGATAGGATATCTGCTGCGACTGATAGGATATCTGCTGCGACTGATAGGATATCTGCTGCGACTGATAGGATATCTGCTGCGACTGATAGGATATCTGCTGCGACTGATAGGATACCTGCTGCGACTGATAGGATACCTGCTGCGACTGATAGAATACCTGAGAGGACTGATAGGATATCTGCTGCGACTGATAGGATATCTGCTGCGACTGATAGGATACCTGCTGCGACTGATAGGATATCTGCTGCGACTGATAGGATATCTGCTGCGACTGATAGGATACCTGAGAGGACAGATAGGATATCTGCTGCGACTGATAGAATACCTGGGAGGACAGATAGGATATCTGCTGCGACTGATAGAATACCTGGGAGGACAGATAGGATATCTGCTGCGACTGATAGAATACCTGGGAGGACAGATAGGATACCTGCTGCGACTGATAGGATATCTGCTGCGACTGATAGGATACCTGCTGCGACTGATAGGATATCTGCTGCGACTGATAGAATACCTGGGAGGACAGATAGGATATCTGCTGCGACTGATAGAATACCTGGGAGGACAGATAGGATATCTGCTGCGACTGATAGAATACCTGGGAGGACAGATAGGATATCTGCTGCGACTGATAGAATACCTGGGAGGACAGATAGGATATCTGCTGCGACTGATAGGATATCTGCTGCGACTGATAGGATATCTGCTGCGACTGATAGGATATCTGCTGCGACTGATAGAATACCTGGGAGGACAGATAGGATATCTGCTGCGACTGATAGAATACCTGGGAGGACAGATAGGATATCTGCTGCGACTGATAGAATACCTGGGAGGACAGATAGGATATCTGCTGCGACTGATAGAATACCTGGGAGGACAGATAGGATATCTGCTGCGACTGATAGAATACCTGGGAGGACAGATAGGATATCTGCTGCGACTGATAGAATACCTGAGAGGACAGATAGGATATCTGCTGCGACTGATAGAATACCTGATAGGATATCTGCTAGGACAGATAGGATATCTGCTGCGACTGATAGGATATCTGCTGCGGCAGATATAGAAAAAGGTCAGGGGAGGAGAGGGGAGTTCCCGGGGGGAATCCGACTGATAGTAAGAGTCGCAACTTTTTTCTGTCTACCACAAAAAAAAATCGTAATTATTGGTCGAGACACATTTACCGGTACGACCAACCATCTGTCTCCGTCTGCTTCGGTCGCAAGTTGATTTCACCTCTCCTGAGCATGCACACACACACGCACGCACGCACGCACGCACGCACGCACACACACACACACACACACACACACACACACACACACACACACACACACACACACACACACACACACACACACACACACACACACACACACACACACAGTGTTAGGATGAAGTCAGGATGACTCAGTGATCACAGAGACTCGTCTGAATCATTTTATGATCCACTTAGTAACACCGTCCCTCCCTCCTCTTTAACCACACTCAGTCTGCACCACACTCCCTCCTCTATAACCACACTCAGTCTGCACCACACTCCCTCCTCTTTAACCACACTCAGTCTGCACCACACTCCCTCCTCTATAACCACACTCAGTCTGCACCACACTCCCTCCTCTATAACCACACTCAGTCTGCACCACACTCCCTCCCTCTATAACCACACTCACAGCTGTCTGCACCACACTCCCTCCTCTATAACCACACTCAGTCTGCACCACACTCCCTCCTCTATAACCACACTCAGTCTGCACCACACTCCCTCCCTCTATAACCACACTCAGTCTGCACCACACTCCCTCCCTCTATAACCACACTCAGCTTGCACCACACTCCCTCCTCTATAACCACACTCAGTCTGCACCACACTCCCTCCTCTATAACCACACTCACAGTCTGCACCACACTCCCTCCCTCTATAACCACACTCAGTCTGCACCACACTCCCTCCTCTATAACCACACTCAGTCTGCACCACACTCCCTCCCTCTATAACCACACTCACAGCTGTCTGCACCACACTCCCTCCTCTATAACCACACTCAGTCTGCACCACACTCCCTCCTCTATAACCACACTCAGTCTGCACCACACTCCCTCCCTCTATAACCACACTCAGTCTGCACCACACTCCCTCCCTCTATAACCACACTCAGCTTGCACCACACTCCCTCCTCTATAACCACACTCAGTCTGCACCACACTCCCTCCTCTATAACCACACTCACAGTCTGCACCACACTCCCTCCCTCTGTAACCACACTCAGTCTGCACCACACTCCCTCCTCTATAACCACACTCAGTCTGCACCACACTCCCTCCTCTATAACCACACTCACAGTCTGCACCACACTCCCTCCTCTATAACCACACTCAGTCTGCACCACACTCCCTCCTCTATAACCACACTCACAGTCTGCACCACACTCCCTCCTCTATAACCACACTCAGTCTGCACCACACTCCCTCCTCTATAACCACACTCACAGTCTGCACCACACTCCCTCCTCTATAACCACACTCAGTCTGCACCACACTCCCTCCTCTATAACCACACTCAGTCTGCACCACACTCCCTCCTCTATAACCACACTCAGTCTGCACCACACTCCCTCCTCTATAACCACACTCACAGCTGTCTGCACCACACTCCCTCCTCTATAACCACACTCAGTCTGCACCACACTCCCTCCTCTATAACCACAGAGGTGTGTGTGTGTGTGTGTGTGTGTGTGTGTGTGTTGTGTGTGTGTGTGTGTGTGTGTGTGTGTGTGTGTGTGTGTGTGTGTGTGTGTGGTGTGTGTGTGTGTGTGTGTGTGTGTGTGTGTGTGTGTGTGTGTGTGTGTGTGTGTGTGTGTGTGTGTGTGCGTGCGTGCGTGCGTGCGTGTCTAGTCCCTCGGACCCAAAACTAAGGATTTTCTAAGGAGTTTTTGTCCACAATTTAGGAAAGATAAACTTGCAAATTGTTGGCCAAAATAACAATTCTTCTACGCGTTTTAAATGTGTAGATTCTTGAAAATGAATTCACTCAGATGTTTAAATATAATTTAACTCGAGTGTCAAATGAAAGGGAGGATTGTGACCCTCCCACCCCCAACACACACACACACACACACACACACGCACGCACGCACGCACGCACGCACGCACGCACGCACGCACGCACGCACGCACGCACGCACACACACACACACACACACACACACACACACACCAACGGGAATGTTCCCGTGGAGACAGGTGTGGATGCTCTTGCTCTGTGCAGCACACACACGCACGCACAGTGTGACAAGCTATACTACTGTATATCCATTTCTACAATTGCTTTAATTGTTGCGTGCGAGAGAGAGAGAGAGAGAGAGAGAGAGAGAGAGAGAGAGACAGAGAGAGAGAGACAGAGAGAGAGAGAGAGAGAGAGAGAGAGACAGAGAGAGAGAGACAGAGAGAGAGAGAGAGAGAGAGAGAGAGAGAGAGAGAGAGAGAGAGAGAGAGAGAGAGAGAGAGACAGAGAGACAGAGAGAGAGAGAGAGAGAGAGAGAGAGAGAGAGACAGAGAGACAGAGAGACAGAGAGACAGAGAGAGAGAGAGAGAGATCGACAGACAGACAGACAGACAGACAGACAGACAGACAGACAGACAGACAGACAGACAGACAGACAGACAGACAGACAGACAGACAGACAGACAGTGTTTCACATCGACAGCAGCAGCATCAGATTCTGAACTGAACACAGACTGTGTTTTGTAAAGGTTTAAATTATTATTAGGGATGGTACCTGGGTTATGTTTTAGTAGTAAAAACACTGAATATAGACTGTGTTGTGTAAATGATTATTAGGGATGGTACCTGGGTTATGTTTTAGTAGTAAAAACACTGAATATAGACTGTGTTGTGTAAATGATTATTAGGGATGGTACCTGGGTTATGTTTTAGTAGTAAAAACACTCACACTTTACCATCTATAGACCATCTGTCACAGACTAGCAGCAGCAGCAGCACAGAGATGAGAGATATTTCTCTCTTCTCCTTTCACTGCCTTTTATTATGTTCTGCTCTTCCACCTGAGTGAGTTGTTGTTTCTATAGCGACTCTATTCTAGGATCAATCTGTCCTGAAGTCTGTCCTCCAGGCAGTCTCCAAACCCTAGAACTGTGGGATGTAGAGCAGAGAGTGAATCTGTCCTATACAGTCTCTAGAATAGGAAACCAAACCCTAGAACTGTGGGATGTAGAGGAGAGAGTGAATCTGTCCTATACAGTCTCTAGAATAGGAAACCAAACCCTAGAACTGTAGGATGTAGAGCAGAGAGTGAATCTGTCCTATACAGTCTCTAGAATAGGAAACCAAACCCTAGAACTGTGAATATAGAGCAGAGAGTGAGTGATGCAGAGACGGTGATACCTGCAGTGTTCTAGAGTTGGTGGGAGATGAGATCTCCCTTTGGTACCTTTTTATTGACTTCATTATTTTTTCTTTAATTTGCTCCAGTGAGTTCTTGTTTCTATAGTGACTATTTCATTGCTTTTCATCCTCATCGTCACGGTGTGAGCAGGAGGAATGTGTGCAGAATTCTCCTCATTCTCCACATTACAGTAACAGGATGATAAAATACTCTTTGTGGAGCAGAAACACGACTGGACTGGACTGTTATCTCAATAGGAGGAGGAATCATTCCTCTGTCTCTATAGAGACTGTACTGTTGTCTCAATAGGAGGAGGAATCATTCCTCTGTCTCTATAGAGACTGTACTGTTGTCTCAATAGGAGGAGGAATCATTCCTCTGTCTCTATAGACTGTACTGTTGTCTCAGTCGGGGGCGGATCTAGGCATAGGCATGGGGGGCAATGCCCCCCCCAAATACCCAGTGTGCCCCCCCCAAACACGATGCCATGCAAAACAACCCAAGATATTGTGCCTATATTTAAAATAACACTGGAGAAGTCTCCTCTCAACCGGAACACGTTTGGGAGAGGAAACCACTGGTGGATTGGCACATATTTTCCCACCGGGAAAAGTTTGCGTTTGCCAGGCCCCCTGGGGGTGTAACTCTTTGAGAGCGTTAAAATGAAACCAAATGGATCCATTTGGTTTCATTTTTACACCCTCAAGAGTTAAAATATTCATCATGTGAATTAGCCCAACTTAAGGCCTATTCAGAGATGGATTTTCGGTGCCCACCGCGACCACCGCGACCACCGTTTCCTACAATATGACGTCATACCACCGCAACCACCGCACCTCCCAGCCCTCCTCTCGGATTTTACTAACCACCGCACCGCACCGCGGTGGTTGCTTGTTTTTAACGGCTGGTTAAAAAAAAGAAAACACACAACACACCACAGCGCGGTACGGTGCTGACAGTGGACTTTGAAATAGCGGTGGTCGCGGTGCTCTGAGCGGTGCTCGTGGTGGCCACCGAAATTTCAGACTCTGAAAGAGACTTTAGTCTAGACGACTAGAGAATGTAGAAGCTTAATGGTCATTTTGATCTGTATGTTCCAGGCGAGCATCTAGCACATTCTAGTGCATTTTGGAAGTGCCACTAGTGCATTTTGGATCTTGTCCAGGCCACTAGGTGGCACAGGCCACCGGGAAAACTCCCTGTACTCCAGATGGCCAATCCGCCCCTGGAGGAAACAGAATCTGTGCTGGAGAAGTCTCCTCTCAACTGAACACGTGTGGGAGAGGAAACGGAATCTGTGCTGGAGAAGTCTCCTCTCAACTGAACACGTGTGGGAGAGGAAAAGGAATCTGTGCTGGAGAAGTCGTCAGGTCGGTCGGTTTGCCTCAGTAGGAGAGGAGAGAGAACAACCAGGATGGAAGCAGTGCGTTGGAGGGAGTAAATAATGGGCCGTCCGGCTGCTGGTTGTGGTTGAATAATTCCTCTGTTCTTCTTCTTGTTCTTGTTGTTGTGGGATTCTACGGGGAGCAGGACGATGCTGTCTGTCTGCAGCGAGAGAGAGAGAGAGAGATGGAGAGAGACGAGAGACGCTGCTGCCTGGATGCTTTAATTGGCTTTAATTGTTAATGGTTCAGCAGCAGAGTGGAATGGATGCATAAAGAGGAACAGGCTGTTATTCTCCTTTATCCTCACATAGCAGTTCTTCAGTCTGTTCATCTGCTGCTGAGAGAGAGAGAGAGAGAGAAAGAGAGAGAGAGAGAGAGACAGAGACAGAGACAGAGAGAGAGAGAGGCGTTACGTTGTGGGTGTTTTGGTGCTGTGTGTGTGTGTGTGTGTGTGTGTGTGTGTGTGTGTGTGTGTGTGTGTGTGTGTGTGTGTGTGTGTGTGTGTGTGTGTGTGTGTGTGTGTGTGTGTGTGTGTGTCTATAAGCAGCCACAGAGCGCAGTGTGGGAGTCTGTGAGTGGGGAGATGGAATCCCATCTCCGCTGCTGCTGCGCTCCTCCAAGCAGCGCAGCAGCTCAGCACTAGTGAACGGAGCGAGTCGCTGCTGCTGCTGCTGCTGCTGCTGCTGCTGCTGCTGCTGCTGCTGCTGCTGCTTCCAACAACAACAGACAGACAGAGACGCCGATGGAGAATTATTCTTCTGGCTCCCATTTCATTTCAGCCTTCAGTCTTCTGCTGATAACGATCATCATCCTCCTGAACTCCACATGTATGATCCTCCTCTGAGGAGATGAAAGCCATGTCCGTGTTCTTTCTAGGAGTTGGTGCTTCCAATTTCTTCCGCTGAGGATTTTTTTTACGCGAGGATCGACACACCTGACGCTCCTGACCGCCTGGCCGTGGCACGATGCATGTTGGATATAAATTATGATTAGGGAGGGTGGGACGAAAAACTTGCCTCCCTGATCAGATACGATACGATCTGGATACCCGTAGGGTGACGAATGGATTTATTTTTGGGTGCCGAATTGATTTTCTACCCGATTTGATTCAATGTTGTGATTTTATCGTGGTTTATTTCTTCCTTGAGTTACTTCTAAAAAAAATATGGACCACAAAAAGTTCGTAAACTCCAGTGCAGTCAGGTAAAACATCAGTCAGTTTTTCTGACATGAACATACATAATGATATTGTGGCGTTAAGGCGAATATATTGGATTCTCTTTTCCTAGATTTTACCTGATCGGTCGTATACCTGACCTGAAATGACATGTCCTGATGCTGTTGGATTTATCAGGCTGATCACTGGAGACTGACTGCTCTCTCTCTCTCTCTCTCTCTCTGTCTCTCTCTCTCTCTCTCTCTCTGTCTCTCTCTCTCTCTCTCTCTCTCTCTCTCTCTCTCTCTCTCTCTCTCTCTCTCTCTGTCTCTCTCTCTCTCTCTCTCTCTCTCTCTCTCTCTCTCTCTCTCTGTCTCTCTCTCTCTCTCTCTCTCTCTCTCTCTCTCTCTCTCTCTCTCTCTCTCTCTCTCTCTCTCTCTCTCTCTCTCTCTCTCTCTCTCTCTCTCTCTCTCTCTCTCTCTCTCTCTGTCTCTCTCTCTCTCTCTCTCTCTCTCTCTCTCTCTCTCTCTCTCTCTCTCTCTCTCTCTCTCTCTCTCTGTCTCTCTCTCTCTCTCTCTCTCTCTCTCTCTCTCTGTCTCTCTCTCTCTCTCTCTCTCTCTCTCTCTCTCTCTCTCTCTCTCTCTGTCTCTCTCTCTCTCTCTCTCTCTCTCTCTCTCTCTCTCTCTCTCTCTCTCTCTCTCTCTCTCTCTCTCTCTCTCTGGGTTAAGCATTTATTTATTGACATTATTTCCTCTTCTTCCTGACAAATGGATTGATGTCGTGTCGCCTGCTGTCCTCTTCTCCCCGCGGCGGTGGTGGATCCAAGCCGATCGTTTTCTCTCTTCTCCTCTGGCAGCAGAGCAGAGAGTCTTTTCTTCCTTATCTGTTCAACAAGCGACAGACGGAGTAAATGAAGCCACGCTGCCTGGATGGATGGACGGAGTTCAGATCTAGTAAATGAAGCCACGCTGCCTGGATGGATGGACGCAGTTCAGATCTAGTATGGATTACCGAGGAGAGGATACCGTTTTTTCAGTTACTAACATCTCTATGGGAAGAGATGGAGCATGGTAAATGGGTAATTCATATTAATTATGTACTATAATACACAGGGATGCTTAAATCTTTCATTCTGGAGTTCACTCTCTATAATTTATCATCCATCTGAAAACTTCCAGCTTTTTTTTTATTTGCCTGACTGAATATTTTATTCATGAACAGTTTCCAGGCAGGATATTTTTTTGAAACACTTTGAATACAAGCTCAGCTATTAAGATGATTTAAACGCCTGCAAGAAACAAACTATATGGCAACTAACAGGGATTGTTTTTTATTATTATTATTATTTTACTCCGTTCCAGTGATTTCAGACCCTTCTTTTGATTGGTTGATTGATTGAATGAAAGACCAACTTTATTAACAGTTTTCAGGGGAAAAACTCACAGTTCAACACAAGCTTTTGTGCTTTGAGGATTTATAACACCAAGAAAACATTCTACAGCGTCTTGTTTCCATAATTATAATCATCAGTTCATCAGAGCTGATCGCCAGCATGTCGCCGACTCCTAGGGGTCCCCGGACGACCCCAAGGACCACCGCTGTGTCTCCCCAACAACAGCCTGCTCCTCCTGGCTCTCCAAGGACCCCTCCCCCAGACGCCATGCTCACCGGTAGTGCCTTGCCCTCCGGGGGTCTGCGTGTTCGAGGTCCCCATCAGCATGCTATTCCTCTTAGCTATCCGTGGACCCCTCTGAGTTCCGGGGGTCCCCATGGAGGTCGTGGCTGTCTGTGGAATAGGAGGACCACCTCTTCGATGGCTTGGCTGCTCGTCGTACTGGTCCTGGTTGCTGATTGGACGCAGGCGGCTCAAGACTCCTCCCCCCCTTACATTCCGCCCCGTTCCATCCGCACCGAGGGTCAGCTGACCCTGGGGGGTTTGTTCCCCGTGCACCACGCCCCTCCTGGGGGGCCGGGGACCGCCTGCGGGGACATCAGGTGAGATATGGTTTGTTCCCCGTGCACCACGCCCCTCCTGGGGGGCCAGGGACCGCCTGCGGGGACATCAGGTGAGATATGGTTTGTTCCCCGTGCACCACGCCCCTCCTGGGGGGCCAGGGACCACCTGCGGGGACATCAGGTGAGATATGGTTTGTTCCCCGTGCACCACGCCCCTCCTGGGGGGCCGGGGACCGCCTGCGGGGACATCAGGTGAGATATGGTCTGTTCCCCGTGCACCACGCCCCTCCTGGGGGGCCAGGGACCACCTGCGGGGACATCAGGTGAGATATGGTTTGTTCCCCGTGCACCACGCCCCTCCTGGGGGGCCGGGGACCGCCTGCGGGGACATCAGGTGAGATATGGTGTCCCTAATTGGTTTGGAAACCTGACGGTTAAGTTTAAATCAGAAATCCTGATTCTGGTTTCTGACACTTGATGGCGCCAGATTCTAGTTTGTGGCACTTGTTTCTGATGCTAAATTCTGGTTTCTGAGGCTAGATTCTTGTTTTTTTCTGCGTCAGTGATGCTCAACATATTTCATAGGACCACCAGACTTATCTATATTTGGCTGTGGACCTCCATCTAAAAAAAAAAAAAACGCTTCTAGGGATCACCCCAGAAGCAAAGATTTGAGTTAACAATGTTTGCTTCGGAAATAACACATATTCATAGATTTGCACCACATTTTTCACGATTTTTCAAAAATAGCAGAGATACAAGCTCATAGCGCGCCACCGAGTGGCGCGCTATGAGCTTGTAGATCTGCTATTTTTCAATAGTTAAAACATAATGCTTTGGAACACCAAAACGCGTTCAGTACACTAAGGGTCAAATCAGAAATCCTGAGAATGGTAAAGATGGCCGGGAAGATTATGGGGATGTCAACACACCTCCCAACACCCCACAGACCATCATTGAGCAAGCCACACTAGGGCAGGCAAAGAAAACTGTGTCTGATCCCTCTCATATACTGTACCCTGAGTTTAGGTTACTGCCGTCAGGTAGGAGGTACCAGGCTCCAAAATGGAGATATAATAGATTTAAATACTCCTTTGTACCAATGTCCATTTCACTCCTCAATAATTCTCTTGCGGAGGGGGCAAGGGGAGGGAGGAGAAGACTGTGATTGTCGTTATGATGCTGCTAGAACTGCACTAGTTTTTGTACTGTTGTATTTATTCTATTTATATTCTTCTTATGACTACTTAACTAAGCACTACTTTGGGAGGTGGTATGTAAGCCTGATGAGGTGTACGAGTCACTACTATTGTACTGTATGTACTGTACTGTATTGTCCTGTATTGTCTTACTTGTTGCTGCAAGTCTGTATGTCCAAGACAAATTTCTCTAACGCATACCTGGGCATTATGCGGCCCGGGGGCCAAATGCGGCCCTTTGGCTGACTCTGACCGGCCCAGGGACCACCAGTGGTCCTTGAGAGAGTTCCAGTTAAATATGGAAAGTTGGTTAACCAGATGTAACTCTTTGAGAGCGTAAAAATGAAACCAAATGGACCCTTGCGGGTCCATTTGGTTTCATTTTTACGCTCTCAAGAGTTAAAAAAATTATCTGAATTAGCCAGAGAATGTAAAAGAATGGTCATAGTTGATCTAGGTTTGCTAGTTTTGCTTGTGAAATCCAGCCTGAAATAGCCAGTACTGAATAAATAGAGGGCCCTGGTGTCAAAATGGTTGGTCTTACTCTTACTTTTATCTTGAAATTAAATTAATATTACGCAGACTTTAGTTCAGCCTTTAGTCTTGGCCCTTCACAATATTTCATGTATCTCATTTGGCCCCTTGGGAAAAATAATTGCCCACCCCTGGTATATACTGTACTGTATTGTCCTGTATTGTCTTACTTGTTGCTGCAAGTCTGTATATGTCAGGGGCGGATCTAGGCATGGGCGTGGGGGGGCAATGCCCCCTAAATACACAGTCTGCCACCCCAAAAAACACGATGCCATGCAAAACAACCCAAGTTATTTCAAATTAAAGTGCTTATATTTAAAATGATTTCAAACACTACTACTAACCACAGCTGTGTCACCACTAAACCAACAGCATTTCATCATTGAAAACAGAAAACTCTCTGAGTCAGACCTTTAGCTTTATGCATGCTGCGTGTCTGTTGCAACTTCAACAACAACTGATGTTATTATTGATGCTTTACTTGCCCAATAAAAGTCCTGTAATTGAAAATGGTATGGGGGCGGCTTCATCGCCCGTGGCGCGAAGCGACACAGGGCGCCTCCAACATGTTCATTTGCCCCCCCAAATGGAACATGTTACATCCGCCCCTGGTATATGTCCAAGACAAATGTTCTGTAACAAGAATAAATAAAGTAACCTTTGACCCCTGAACCCTGACCAGGGGGTCTGCGGGGGTCCAGCGGCTGGAGGCCATGATGTACGCCGTGGACCAGATCAACCTGGACCCCCTGCTGCTTCCCAACGTCACGCTGGGAGCCAGGCTGCTGGACAGCTGCTCCAGAGACAGCTACGCTCTGGAGCAGTCCCTGAGCCTGGTGCAGGGCCTGATGGACCGGGACTCAGCCCTCCTGGACGCCGTACGCTGCACCAACGGAGAGCCACCGCTAGTCCACAGGGAGCAGAGGGTGGTGGGTGTGGTGGGGGCGGGGCTAAGCTCCGTCTCTATCATGGTGGCCAACATCCTCCGGCTGTTCCAGGTAAGACCAGGTCTCTGAGACACCTAGACCACCTAGACCACCTCCCTACACACCTAGACCACCTCCCCACACCCCCAGACTACAGGGAGCAGAGGGTGGTGGGTGTGGTGGGGGCGGGGCTAAGCTCTGTCTCTATCATGGTGGCCAACATCCTCAGGCTGTTCCAGGTAAGACCAGGTCTCTGAGACACCTAGACCACCTAGACCACCTCCTCATTCCCCCAGACCCTAGACCACCTCCCTCACAAACCTAGACCACCTCCTTACACCCCAGACTATGGTAGAACACTTGACCATGTAGAGGTGTGTCAAACAATTAATTGTTTTACTTCTGTCTTGAAGTTTAATATGTGGCACTCGTTCATGGAGGAAATTGTCCTTCATTTTGGCACCAAAATTTGGTGCCCAAATGTGGAAGTAGCCCCTACCTCCAGTGGTCTTCCAGGTGCTTCAAAACGCCACTGAGCAACTTGTATTGGAATGAACGGCAAGGGGGCGGGGCTATCGCTCCATTCATCCATTTAAGCTTGCATTTTATTACTCTGAGGGAAGGACCTGTGTGTGTGTGTGTGTGTGTGTGTGTGTGTGTGTGTGTGTGTGTGTGTGTGTGTGTGTGTGTGTGTGTGTGTGTGTGTGTGTGTGTGTGTGTGTGTGTGTGTGTGTGTGTGTGTGTGTGTAGTGGTGCTGAAAGGACAGCTCCCTGTATACTGTATCTGTATCTGTATCTGTGGTGGTGCTGAAAGGACAGCTCCCTGTATACTGTATCTGTATCTGTATCTGTAGTTTTGCTGAAAGGACAGCTCCCTGTATACTGTATCTGTATACTGTATCTGTAGTGGTGCTGAAAGGACAGCTCCCTGTATACTGTATCTGTAGGTGCTGAAAGGACAGCTCCCTGTATACTGTATCTGTAGTGGTGCTGAAAGGACAGCTTTCAGCACAAGTGCTATGGGCTGAGACAGACAGACAGACAGACAGACAGACAGACAGACAGACAGACAGACAGACAGACGTAGAAGCAGTGCACGTAGAAGCAGTGCACGTAGAAGCAGTACACGTAGGCAGACATGAACCCACAGCGTTCCACCTGTGAGTTGACAGCACTGTAGAAAACACTATGAGTCACAACTCAAACCTCAGTTCATGTATCTGAGCTGTTTCTACAGACACCTCCACCTGCACCACTCTGCTGCTGTGTGACTGACTGGCTCTGACTCAGGGTTTCAACCAGTGGTCTTGGTCCAGGGACCACCAGTGGTCCCTAGACAAGTCTATACAACTAGAGAATGTAGAAGATTAATGGTAATTTTTATCTGTATGTTGGACTGTTTGGTTTCCCCAAATCCAGCCTGGAATTGCGGAGAATCACCAGTACACTGCTGCTGTGTGAATCCACACAGTACAGGAGCAGGGTGGCATGTCTGTCTGTCTGTCTGTCTGTCTGTCTGTCTGTCTGTCTGTCTGTCTGTCTGTCTGTCTGTCTGTCTGTGCAAATTTGGTGCAAATCTTTGAATATGTGGGTGTGGGCTTCATGTTTACACTAAAATATTCATCATGTGAATTATCCCAGGTCTACACAACTAGAGAATGTAGAAGATTAATGGTCATTTTGATCTGTATGTTTGTATGCCTGGAATTGTGGACAAAAGCAAAATAAATCTTTAGTTTTGGGGTCTGTGAGGCTAGAGTGTCATCAAATTGTCATCCGTGGCTCAAATGCTGAGTAAATAATGGGCCCTGGTATGAAAAATGTGGAAAACCCTAGGTGATTTGAGTAAAGAAAAACACTATTAAAGAATATAGGAGGGACAGACAGACAGACAGACAGACAGACAGACAGACAGACAGACAGACAGACAGACAGACAGACAGACAGACAGACAGACAGACAGACAGAGCAGTGTAGGTGTGACTCCCTCATTGTGCTCATCAGAGGATAAGGTATGGTGGTGTACTGTATCTGTAGTGGTGCTGAAAGGACAGCTCCCTGTATACTGTATCTGTAGTGGTGCTGAAAGGACAGCTCCATGTATACTGTATCTGTAGTGGTGCTGAAAGGACAGCTCCCTGTATACTGTATCTGTAGTGGTGCTGAAAGGACAGCTCCATGTATACTGTATCTGTAGTGGTGCTGAAAGGACAGCTCCATGTATACTGTACCCTAGTGGTGCTGAAAGGACAGCTCCATGTATACTGTACCCTAGTGGTGCTGAAAGGACAGCTCCATGTATACTGTATCTGTAGTGGTGCTGAAAGGACAGCTCCATGTATACTGTATCTGTAGTGGTGCTGAAAGGACAGCCCCCTGTATACTGTATCTGTATCTGTAGTGGTGCTGAAAGGACAGCTCCATGTAACACAGTAGGGCCGAGATCTAAAAGTGGTATATGGTATACCGCTAGTGCCTCAGCGGCATATACCGGTGGCCCAGCGGCATATACCGGTGGCTCAGCGGCATATGCCGGTTCTAGAGTGGTATACCGCTCCGAAAAGTGGTATATGGTATACCGCTAGTGCCTCAGCGGCATATGCCGGTGGCTCAGCGGCATATGCCGGTTCTAGAGTGGTATACCGCTCGTGTTCCACCGGTACATACCATTTCCCAACGGCAAATGCCGCTCGTTTTCACCTGCACATAACACCCCTGTGTTGTGGCACGGTGTTTCGCGACATTGAGGGGTCAGAAACTGAGCGCTCTGAACATGCGCTGGAAATCCACTATCAGCTGCGACGTGCTTGCGGTTAGGGTTAGGGGTAGGTTTAGAGAAGGGTGTAGCAATGTTTGTAGCAAAACCCTCAACCTAACCTCACAGACCTAACGGTCTGTGAGGTGGTTGAGGGTCGGATGTTTAGGATTAGGGTTACGGTTGGAGGGGGCTAGGGTTTTGCGTCTCGTAATTTCGGAACAATGGAAGGTCGCAACAATGGCAGTTCGGAATTGTGGAATGGCACCGGGCCACCGGTATATGCCGCTGAGGCACTAGCGGTATACCATATACCACTTTTCGGAGCGGTATACCACTCTAGAACCGGTATATGCCGCTGAGCCACTGGTATATGCCGCTGGGCCACCGGTATATGCCGCTGAGGCACTAGCGGTATACCATATACCACTTTTCGATCTCGGTGTCACTCCTGTAACACCTGTAAAAGACTGCTGCTGCTGCTTACAATTTACATAGCATTTAGCAGCTCTTAATCCAGAGTGACTTACATTATACAGAACATACAGTATATATGCTATATACTATCTGGGACAGCTAGGTTGGTACTGCAAGTGCTATGGGCTGAGACAGACAGACAGACAGACAGACAGACAGACAGACAGACAGACAGACAGACAGACAGACAGACAGACAGACAGACAGACAGACAGACAGATGCACATATAGATAGACAGTCATCATCAACAACACATCCTTGCCACAGACAGACAGACAGACAGACAGACAGACAGACAGACAGACAGACAGACAGACAGACAGACAGACAGACAGACAGACAGACAGACAGACAGACAGACAGACAGACAGGTCATCAACACATCCTTACTATCGCTGGCCTCCTCAATGGCTCTTGATTAGCTGCTGACACTCTTGTAATTATAGTCTACAGCATGTTTTCTTGTTGGAGAGATTGAGAGGATGAGAGGAGGGGAAGGAGGGAAGGGAGGGGAGGGGAGAATAGAGGAGAGAGAGAGAGAGAGAGAGAGAGAGAGAGAGAGAGAGAGAGAGAGAGAGAGAGAGAGAGAGAGAGAGAGAGAGAGAGGGAGGGGGGAGAGAAGGGTGAGTCTCTTACTATCGAGGCTCAGTGAAGTCATGCTGTAGTTTAGAACAGTGGTCCGGGGACCACCAGTGGTCCTTGAGAGGGTTCCAGGTAGTCCTCAGGCTAAATGTTGGTTAACCAGATGTAACTCTTTGAGAGCGTAAAAATGGGTCCATGGGATTTGAAATTCATGGTGTAGTACCAGCCTGGTGCACTAGGGGCGCCCAAAAGTAGCTACACTATGTGAACCTGCTGCTCCATCCTGATTGGAGGAGAATCCGCTACCACCTGGGGAACTTTTATTAGCTCCTCTGCTAACGGGGGAGGGGGAAACTCCATATATGGTTTCCACACCTTATAATAGAGCATTTTAACAGAAAAAAATATTTTTTGGGTGATATCTGACAAAAGTGAAATCACTTCCCCTACCTTTAAAATGAAACACCACTATAAGGTTAAAATGAAACACCACTATAAGGTTAAAATGAAACACCACTATAATGTTAAAATGAAACACCACTATAATGTAAAAATGAAACACCACTATAATGTTAAAATGAAACACCACTGTAATGTTAATGATCTTCAGGAACAGATTGCCACAGTCAATAATGCATTTGTGGTGTGTTTTTTTTGCAGATCAATTAAGACAAACCACAGCCTAAGTATCTGTTTAACCAGAGAATATCCAGACAGCAGATACTTAACTCATTTACCGCGATCGGATCTTCTTTGTTTTCTCCCCATTGCCACGGCTCAAACCAGTTAGATCGGTAAAAAACCCTTATTTTGAAGCTCAGATCTCCTAAACAGGATGTGCTGTTTCTGTCATGCTGTTTCTGTTGTCTTGGCTGACCTCTCTTCTGACGATCTGAGCAAAAACATCCGGGTCACAAGTCAGGAAGAGCAGTGTAGCCCTGGCTGCTTTACCCATGCGCTCACGACATTCAGGGGGCAAACCGGAGGAGAGTCGTTTGAATGCATTGGATTGAATGAATGTGAATGGGACAAAAAAAAAAAAAGTTGTCGCCAATTCTGTCCCAAATGAAAGTCAGCAACGGGATGATCATCAGACGATGCGCTCGGACTAATAGTTGGATTAAAGAATGAAATCTACATTTCGTTGTGATACGCGCCGTCCGCGTGACCGGCGGGAGGATTCTAACGGGAAATCCACGAGCAGCTCGAGAACGGCGTCAGAAGAATTAACAGGCTTTTAGCACACACCTCTTTATGGTTCACATGCATACATGCATGGACACACACACACACACACACACACACACATGCACGCATGTGTGTATATGCACACACATGCAAACGCACACATACGCACGTAGGAAGGGCGAAACCCACTTGCGCACTATTCTATGAGATTATTCTTATTATTCTATGTGATTATTCTATGAGTTTCTTATTCTGTGAGTTGGAGAGTGTGCATGTAGAAGCCGTGCAGGTAGAAGCTGTGCATGTAGAAGCCGTGCACGTAGAAGCAGTGCACGTAGAAGCCGTGCACGTAGAAGCAGTGCACGTAGAAGCAGTACACGTAGAAGCAGTGCACGTAGAAGCCGTGCACGTAGAAGCAGTACACGTAGAAGCAGTGCACGTAGAAGCAGTACACGTAGAAGCAGTGCACGTAGAAGCAGTGCACGTAGAAGCAGTGCACGTAGAAGCAGTGCACGTAGAAGCAGTGCACGTAGAAGCTGTGCACGTAGAAGCAGTGCACGTAGAAGCAGTGCACGTAGAAGCCGTGCACGTAGAAGATGTGCACGTAGAAGCTGTGCACGTAGAAGCAGTGCACGTAGAAGCAGTGCACGTAGAAGCTGTGCACGTAGAAGCCATGCACGTAGAAGCTGTGCGCGTAGAAGCAGTGCACGTAGAAGCAGTACACGTAGAAGCAGTGCACGCAGGCAGACATGAACCCACAGCGTTCCACCTGTGAGTTGACAGCACTGTAGAAAACACTATGAGTCACAACTCAAACCTCAGTTCATGTATCTGAGCTGTTTCTACAGACACCTCCACCTGCACCACTCTGCTGCTGTGTGACTGACTGGCTCTGACTCAGGGTTTCAACCAGTGGTCTTGGTCCAGGGACCACCAGTGGTCCGTGAGAAGGTTCCACGTGGTCCTCAGACTAAAGGATGGAAAGTTGGTTCAGTTGGTTTCATGTTTACACTCTCAAGAGTTAAAATATTCATCATGTGAATTATCCCAAGTCTACACAACTAGAGAATGTAGAAGATTAATGGTCATTTATGATCTGTATGTTGGACTGTTTGGTTTCCCAAATCCAGCCTGGAATTGTGGAGAACCTCCAGTACACTGATGCTGTGTGAATCCACACAGTACAGGAGCAGGGTGGCATGTCTGTCTGTCTGTCTGTCTGTCTGTCTGTCTGTCTGTCTGTCTGTCTGTCTGTCTGTCTGTCTGTCTGTCTGTCCTACACAAATAGCAGACCTTCAAGCTCATAGTGCACCAATTGTGGGAATTTGGTGCAAATCTTTGAATATGTGGGTGTGGGTTTCATGTTTACACTAAAATATTCATCATGTGAATTATCCCAAGTCTACACAACTAGAGAATGTAGAAGATTAATGGTCATTTATGATCCGTATGTTGGACTGTTTGGTTTACCCCAATACAGCCTGGAATTGTGGACAAATAAATCTTTAGTTTTGGGGTCTGTGGGGCTAAAATGTCATCAAATTGTGGTCTGTGGCTCAAATTCTGAGTAAACAGTGAGCCCTGGTATGAAAAAAGGTGGAAAACCCCAGGCGATTTGAGTAAAAAAATAAAAATAAAACACTCTTAGAGAATATAGGGAGAGAGAGAGAGAGAGAGAGAGAGAGAGAGAGAGAGAGAGAGAGAGGGAGAGAGAGAGAGAGAGAGAGAGAGAGAGACAGAGAGAGAGAGAGAGAGACAGAGAGAGAGACAGAGAGAGAGAGAGAGACAGAGAGAGAGAGAGACGGGTAGAGAGAGACAGACAGAGCAGTGTAGGTGTGACTCCCTCATTGTGCTCATCAGAGGATAAGGTATGGTGTCATCATGTGGATGTGTGTGTACATTGGCACTAGCAACGCCTGTCACACATCTCAGACTCCTTCCCACTCACACTGCCAGAGCCTTACAATAGACAGAGTTGAAACTCACTCTGTATGTATGGTGATATTCCTCCTCTCTGCCAGAGCCTTACAGTAGACAGAGTTGAAACTCACTCTGTATGTATGGTGATATTCCTGCTCTCTGCCAGAGCCTTACAATAGACAGTTGTGGCACAGTGGAACCTAACTCCACCTCACTGCCACTCTATTGGCTCATTATGAATCTACTGGAGACTGCTGTGCTGTGATTGGCTATAACGCTGCCTCACCCCCACACAACACAAATTGGCAAATTAGCACCGCCTTTCCTGAGCCTGACTGAACGGATTGTTTTTTTCATGATTTGCTGACGACAACAAAGTTCTGGACCGTCTGCAGGACGAAGCAAGTGTCTGACTGCAGGGAAACAACTGCAGCATCAAAGTAGAAGAAACGTGGAGGAGGAAGAGAATAAATATAGCTATATATGTATTTTTATTTATTTATTTATTTATTTATTTATTTATTTATTTATTTATTTATTTATTTATTTATTTATTTATTTATTTATTTATTTATTTATTTATTTATTTGCCTCTACTACATGTATTAACTTATTGTTGCATCAAATGCAACAGCTCTGTTTTCTACATCCAATATAAATAATGGTTGCAGCAATTCTCCATCGCTGTGGTGTAGCAGGTATGGTGTAAGTCTTCTCATTGGCTGCATGGCAGCAAATCAGGTCTGGGGCCTTGGGGTAGGCCTAAAGCCTATACCACCAGCCCTGGACCTGAGCTTACTAAATAATTACCCAGAATAATTAAAACCTGCAAGTCAAAAGGTCCAGAATTCACCTGTCCTCCCCAATTAAAAATGTTACTGTACTCCCCTGCTTTGTTCATCATGAGTTGAAGCTCTTGATGACTGGTTTTAATTATTATGGATAATTATTTGGTAGGCCCAGGCCCAGGCCTGGTGGTATAGGCTTTTGGGCCTACCTCAAGGCCCCAAACCTGATTTGCTGCCATGCAGCCAATGAGCACAGCCCCAAACCTGATTTGCTGCCATGCAGCCAATGAGCACATGCAGCCCCAAACCTGATTTGCTGCCATGCAGCCAATGAGCACAGCCTCAAACATGCAGCCAATGAGAGGACTTACACCATACCTGGCTACAACACAGCGATGGAGAATTGCACCCATTGTCAGTGAGTCCAGGATGGTTTGTATGTGTATTTATTGATGTGAAGGTGAAGCCTGATTAATGTTGTGTGTATTTGGCATGGGTTTACATCCATTTGCATACCAGGACCCCCTGTTTACTCTGCATTTTAGCCACGGAGGACCACCATCTGATGGTGAGTTTAGTCTCGGTCTCCCAAAACTAAGGATTTTCAACTTTGCGTACACAATTTAGAAGAGATAAACTGAGATAACTAACAATTATTCTACATGTTCCGATATGGATTGTTGAAAATGAAACAATTTAGATGTTCAAATATAATTCTCAAATATAATTCAAATATAACTCAAATAAAATATAACTCAAATATAATTCTCAAATATAATTCTCGCGTAAAATGAAACTAAATGGTCCCGTAAGGGTCCATTTGGTTGGAATCCTCTCAAGGACGACTAGTGTAAAGCAAACAGCTTGTGTTCAATGTGTGTCAGAGTCTGTGTGTGGATGCAGATATCTCTGTCGTGTTTTATAAACAGAGGAGGAAAATAAAGATCCACAGATGTGTAAGCCCAGCCCAGGTTCAAGGCTCTGGTTTCTCCATATTATTGATCTGGTCTCTGCCCCCTGCTGTTGGCGTTGTGAAGTGCAACAGGCTTCCAACAGGGTGGAACCTCTGGTTGATTGGGGAAGAGAGAGAGAGGGGGACGGGCACAGGGGGAAGGGTTTGAGAGGGGGACAGGCACAGGGGGAAGGGTTTGAGAGGGGGACAGGCACAGGGGGAAGGGTTTGGACGACGCACAGCTGTGTGTGAGTGAGGGCTGAAGCAGACAGGTTACTGGTGCACAGTAGTGAGTGAAGTGGCAGTGAAGAAATAGTGCAGAAGTGTAGAAATGAAGACATTAGAAGGCAGTTTTGTTTGTTTGTTTGGTTGGTTGTTATGGACCCACACACACACACACACACACACACACACACACACACACACACACACACACACACACACACACACACACACACACACACACACACACACACACACACACACACACACAGCTGTGGAGTTTGTTTGTTTGGCTGTGAGTGGAAAGAACTAATGGACCATTGGATTGTGGATCTCAACAACTACAGCTACTGCCTCCTCACTGGAAAAAAAACAGGTAGGACAAATCTCCATAATGACACAGACAGCGCTCCAAACTGAACACTCAGAGGCACAGCTCATGTTTTATTTAGCTGCCAGGGGCAGGTGGGCGACCCTTAGTGTTTTATTAGTGTTTTATTTACCCTACAGGGGCAGATGGGCGACCCTTAGTGTTTTATTAGTGTTTTATTTACCCTACAGGGGCAGATGGGCGACCCTTAGTGTTTTATTAGTGTTTTATTTACCCTACAGGGGCAGGTGGGTGACCCTTAGTGTTTTATTTAGCTGCCAGGGGCAGGTGGGCGACCCTTAGTGTTTTATTAGTGTTTTATTTAGCTGCCAGGGGCAGGTGGGCGACCCTTAGTGTTTTATTTAGCTGCCAGGGGCAGGTGGGCGACCCTTAGTGTTTTATTAGTGTTTTATTTAGCTGCCAGGGGCAGGTGGGCGACCCTTAGTGTTTTATTAGTGTTTTATTTAGCTGCCAGGGGCAGGTGGGCGACCCTTAGTGTTTTATTAGTGTTTTATTTAGCTGCCAGGGGCAGGTGGGCGACCCTTAGTGTTTTATTAGTGTTTTATTTAGCTGCCAGGGGCAGGTGGGCGACCCTTAGTGTTTTATTTAGCTGCCAGGGGCAGGTGGGCGACCCTTAGTGTTTTATTAGTGTTTTATTTAGCTGCCAGGGGCAGGTGGGCGACCCTTAGTGTTTTATTAGTGTTTTATTTAGCTGCCAGGGGCAGGTGGGCGACCCTTAGTGTTTTATTAGTGTTTTATTTATCTGCCAGGGGCAGGTGGGCGACCCTTAGTGTTTTATTAGTGTTTTATTAGTGTTTTATTTAGCTGCCAGGGGCAGGTGGGCGACCCTTAGTGTTTTATTTAGCTCCCAGGGGCAGGTGGGCGACCCTTAGTGTTTTATTAGTGTTTTATTTAGCTGCCAGGGGCAGGTGGGTGACCCTTAGTGTTTTATTAGTGTTTTATTTAGCTGCCAGGGGCAGGTGGGCGACCCTTAGTGTTTTATTTAGCTGCCAGGGGCAGGTGGGCGACCCTTAGTGTTTTATTAGTGTTTTATTTAGCTGCCAGGGGCAGGTGGGCAACCCTTAGTGTTTTATTAGTGTTTTATTTAGCTGCCAGGGGCAGGTGGGCGACCCTTAGTGTTTTATTAGTGTTTTATTTAGCTGCCAGGGGCAGGTGGGCGACCCTTAGTGTTTTATTAGTGTTTTATTTAGCTGCCAGGGCCAGGTGGGCGACCCTTAGTGTTTTATTAGTGTTTTATTTAGCTGCCAGGGGCAGGTGGGCGACCCTTAGTGTTTTATTTAGCTGCCAGGGGCAGGTGGGCGACCCTTAGTGTTTTATTAGTGTTTTATTTAGCTGCCAGGGGCAGGTGGGCGACCCTTAGTGTTTTATTAGTGTTTTATTTAGCTGCCAGGGGCAGGTGGGCGACCCTTAGTGTTTTATTAGTGTTTTATTTAGCTGCCAGGGGCAGGTGGGCGACCCTTAGTGTTTTATTAGTGTTTTATTTAGCTGCCAGTGGCAGGTGGGCGACCCTTAGTGTTTTATTAGTGTTTTATTTAGCTGCCAGGGGCAGGTGGGCGACCCTTAGTGTTTTATTAGTGTTTTATTTAGCTGCCAGGGGCAGGTGGGCGACCCTTAGTGTTTTATTAGTGTTTTATTTAGCTGCCAGGGGCAGGTGGGCGACCATTAGTGTTTTATTAGTGTTTTATTTAGCTGCCAGGGGCAGGTGGGCGACCCTTAGTGTTTTATTAGTGTTTTATTTAGCTGCCAGGGGCAGGTGGGCGACCCTTAGTGTTTTATTAGTGTTTTATTTAGCTGCCAGGGGCAGGTGGACGACCCTTAGTGTTTTATTTAGCTGCCAGGGGCAGGTGGGCGACCCTTAGTGTTTTATTAGTGTTTTATTTAGCTGCCAGGGGCAGGTGGGCGACCCTTAGTGTTTTATTAGTGTTTTATTTATCTGCCAGGGGCAGGTGGGCGACCCTTAGTGTTTTATTAGTGTTTTATTAGTGTTTTATTTAGCTGCCAGGGGCAGGTGGGCGACCCTTAGTGTTTTATTAGTGTTTTATTTAGCTGCCAGGGGCAGGTGGGCGACCCTTAGTGTTTTATTAGTGTTTTATTTAGCTGCCAGGGGCAGGTGGGCGACCCTTAGTGTTTTATTAGTGTTTTATTTAGCTGCCAGGGGCAGGTGGGCGACCCTTAGTGTTTTATTAGTGTTTTATTTAGCTGCCAGGGGCAGGTGGACGACCCTTAGTGTTTTATTTAGCTGCCAGGGGCAGGTGGGCGACCCTTAGTGTTTTATTTAGCTGCCAGGGGCAGGTGGGCGACCCTTAGTGTTTTATTAGTGTTTTATTTAGCTGCCAGGGGCAGGTGGGCGACCCTTAGTGTTTTATTAGTGTTTTATTTAGTTGCCAGGGGCAGGTGGGCGACCCTTAGTGTTTTATTAGTGTTTTATTTAGCTGCCAGGGGCAGGTGGGCGACCCTTAGTGTTTTATTAGTGTTTTATTTAGCTGCCAGGGGCAGGTGGGCGACCCTTAGTGTTTTATTAGTGTTTTATTTAGCTGCCAGGGGCAGGTGGGTGACCCTTAGTGTTTTATTTAGCTGCCAGGGGCAGGTGGGCGACCCTTAGTGTTTTATTTAGCTGCCAGGGGCAGGTGGGCGACCCTTAGTGTTTTATTAGTGTTTTATTTAGCTGCCAGGGGCAGGTGGGCGACCCTTAGTGTTTTATTAGTGTTTTATTTAGCTGCCAGGGGCAGGTGGGCGACCCTTAGTGTTTTATTAGTGTTTTATTTAGCTGCCAGGGGCAGGTGGGCGACCCTTAGTGTTTTATTAGTGTTTTATTTAGCTGCCAGGGGCAGGTGGGCGACCCTTAGTGTTTTATTAGTGTTTTATTTAGCTGCCAGGGGCAGGTGGGCAACCCTTAGTGTTTTATTTAGCTGCCAGGGGCAGGTGGGCGACCCTTAGTGTTTTATTAGTGTTTTATTTAGCTGCCAGGGGCAGGTGGGCGACCCTTAGTGTTTTATTTAGCTGCCAGGGGCAGGTGGGCGACCCTTAGTGTTTTATTAGTGTTTTATTTAGCTGCCAGGGGCAGGTGGGCGACCCTTAGTGTTTTATTAGTGTTTTATTTATCTGCCAGGGGCAGGTGGGCGACCCTTAGTGTTTTATTAGTGTTTTATTTAGCTGCCAGGGGCAGGTGGGCGACCCTTAGTGTTTTATTAGTGTTTTATTTAGCTGCCAGGGGCAGGTGGGCGACCCTTAGTGTTTTATTAGTGTTTTATTTAGCTGATAGGACCCTTAGTGTTTTATTAGTGTTTTATTTAGCTCCCAGGGGCAGGTGGGCGACCCTTAGTGTTTTATTAGTGTTTTATTTATCTGCCAGGGGCAGGTGGGCGACCCTTAGTGTTTTATTAGTGTTTTATTTAGCTGCCAGGGCCAGGTGGGCGACCCTCTAGTGTTTTATTTAGCTGCCAGGGGCAGGTGGGCGACCCTTAGTGTTTTATTTAGCTGCCAGGGGCAGGTGGGCGACCCTTAGTGTTTTATTAGTGTTTTATTTAGCTGCCAGGGGCAGGTGGGCGACCCTTAGTGTTTTATTAGTGTTTTATTTAGCTGCCAGGGGCAGGTGGGCGACCCTTAGTGTTTTATTAGTGTTTTATTTAGCTGCCAGGGGCAGGTGGGCGACCCTTAGTGTTTTATTAGTGTTTTATTTAGCTGCCAGTGGCAGGTGGGCGACCCTTAGTGTTTTATTAGTGTTTTATTTAGCTGCCAGGGGCAGGTGGGCGACCCTTAGTGTTTTATTAGTGTTTTATTTAGCTGCCAGGGGCAGGTGGGCGACCCTTAGTGTTTTATTAGTGTTTTATTTAGCTGCCAGGGGCAGGTGGGCGACCATTAGTGTTTTATTAGTGTTTTATTTAGCTGCCAGGGGCAGGTGGGCGACCCTTAGTGTTTTATTAGTGTTTTATTTAGCTGCCAGGGGCAGGTGGGCGACCCTTAGTGTTTTATTAGTGTTTTATTTAGCTGCCAGGGGCAGGTGGACGACCCTTAGTGTTTTATTTAGCTGCCAGGGGCAGGTGGGCGACCCTTAGTGTTTTATTAGTGTTTTATTTAGCTGCCAGGGGCAGGTGGGCGACCCTTAGTGTTTTATTAGTGTTTTATTTATCTGCCAGGGGCAGGTGGGCGACCCTTAGTGTTTTATTAGTGTTTTATTAGTGTTTTATTTATCTGCCAGGGGCAGGTGGGCGACCCTTAGTGTTTTATTAGTGTTTTATTAGTGTTTTATTTAGCTGCCAGGGGCAGGTGGGCGACCCTTAGTGTTTTATTAGTGTTTTATTTAGCTGCCAGGGGCAGGTGGGCGACCCTTAGTGTTTTATTAGTGTTTTATTTAGCTGCCAGGGGCAGGTGGGCGACCCTTAGTGTTTTATTAGTGTTTTATTTAGCTGCCAGGGGCAGGTGGGCGACCCTTAGTGTTTTATTAGTGTTTTATTTAGCTGCCAGGGGCAGGTGGACGACCCTTAGTGTTTTATTTAGCTGCCAGGGGCAGGTGGGCGACCCTTAGTGTTTTATTTAGCTGCCAGGGGCAGGTGGGCGACCCTTAGTGTTTTATTAGTGTTTTATTTAGCTGCCAGGGGCAGGTGGGCGACCCTTAGTGTTTTATTAGTGTTTTATTTAGTTGCCAGGGGCAGGTGGGCGACCCTTAGTGTTTTATTAGTGTTTTATTTAGCTGCCAGGGGCAGGTGGGCGACCCTTAGTGTTTTATTAGTGTTTTATTTAGCTGCCAGGGGCAGGTGGGCGACCCTTAGTGTTTTATTAGTGTTTTATTTAGCTGCCAGGGGCAGGTGGGTGACCCTTAGTGTTTTATTTAGCTGCCAGGGGCAGGTGGGCGACCCTTAGTGTTTTATTTAGCTGCCAGGGGCAGGTGGGCGACCCTTAGTGTTTTATTAGTGTTTTATTTAGCTGCCAGGGGCAGGTGGGCGACCCTTAGTGTTTTATTAGTGTTTTATTTAGCTGCCAGGGGCAGGTGGGCGACCCTTAGTGTTTTATTAGTGTTTTATTTAGCTGCCGGGGCAGGTGGGCGACCCTTAGTGTTTTATTAGTGTTTTATTTAGCTGCCAGGGGCAGGTGGGCGACCCTTAGTGTTTTATTAGTGTTTTATTTAGCTGCCAGGGGCAGGTGGGCAACCCTTAGTGTTTTATTTAGCTGCCAGGGGCAGGTGGGCGACCCTTAGTGTTTTATTAGTGTTTTATTTAGCTGCCAGGGGCAGGTGGGTGACCCTTAGTGTTTTATTTAGCTGCCAGGGGCAGGTGGGCGACCCTTAGTGTTTTATTAGTGTTTTATTTAGCTGCCAGGGGCAGGTGGGCGACCCTTAGTGTTTTATTAGTGTTTTATTTATCTGCCAGGGGCAGGTGGGCGACCCTTAGTGTTTTATTAGTGTTTTATTTAGCTGCCAGGGGCAGGTGGGCGACCCTTAGTGTTTTATTAGTGTTTTATTTATCTGCCAGGGCCAGGTGGGCGACGCTTAGTGTTTTTTTAGTGTTTTATTTAGCTGATAGGACCCTTAGTGTTTTATTAGTGTTTTATTTAGCTGCCAGGGGCAGGTGGGCGACCCTTAGTGTTTTATTAGTGTTTTATTTATCTGCCAGGGCCAGGTGGGCGACCCTTAGTGTTTTATTAGTGTTTTATTTAGCTGCCAGGGGCAGGTGGGCGACCCTTAGTGTTTTATTAGTGTTTTATTTAGCTGCCAGGGGCAGGTGGGGTGACCCTTAGTGTTTTATTAGTGTTTTATTTAGCTGCCAGGGGCAGGTGGGCGACCCTTAGTGTTTTATTAGTGTTTTATTTAGCTGCCAGGGGCAGGTGGGCGACCCTTAGTGTTTTATTAGTGTTTTATTTATCTGCCAGGGCCAGGTGGGCGACGCTTAGTGTTTTATTAGTGTTTTATTTAGCTGATAGGACCCTTAGTGTTTTATTAGTGTTTTATTTAGCTGCCAGGGGCAGGTGGGCGACCCTTAGTGTTTTATTAGTGTTTTATTTATCTGCCAGGGCCAGGTGGGCGACCCTTAGTGTTTTATTAGTGTTTTAGTTAGCTGCCAGACCCCTAGTATTTTATTTGGCAGGTGGTGTGAATAATTACCCAGCCCCTGGGTAATTATACACCTGCCAATTGTGTTTCCCCAAACTTTTGTGTTACTCTGATGACGTACAGACACCAGGGAAGATCATAGGAGTTAGACAACTCCCCTCTCTGCAGTCTATTTATGCTGAACAAAGCTTTGAAACATCAGTGAATGTAAGAGGCCAGATTTTTACACGGTGTGCACTTGTGGAATGTTGTTTCCCTGTTCTGTATTGTGTTGTCTTTTTGTTCTATGTATGGCTGTTGCGGGGGTGAAAGACCAATACAAATTGACCCTGGGGACAATAAAGTTTACCTTGAACCTTGGGAGAGAAGCATGGCTATTACAATAATACCAACATGTTTGGTGGGGCAGACTGGGCATTTAGGGGGGACTGTTCTATGTCCAGTCATGGAAGCCATGGTAGAATTCAAGAGTTTACAGTAATATACTGTAATATAACTGGTGTGATGGTAGAAGTTGGCTTATAGGTTAAATGGGAATTTCCTGTACATAGCCATAGCCATATCCCAGGTTTCTGTGCAGTGTGTGTGTATGTATTGTTCTCTGGTACAGAGCTCTTTAGCGTCTGGGGGGGGGGGGGGGGGGGGTGATACGTGTCACGGTGAAGCGAACAAATCCTAAGCGAAACGAAATGCGTTCTGACATATAAATGTTTCACGGCAGAACATTAGTCAAAGATTACTCTGTCTGACGGATCACAGACAGGCTCTGTGGAAATGAGTCTGTTGACACAACACCTCTCTGTCTCTTTGTGTCTGTCTGTCTCTCTCTCCCTCTGTCTCTCTCTTCCCCTCTGTCTCTCTGTCTCTCTGTCTGTCTGTGTCGCTCTCTCTGTCTGTCTGTGTGTCTCTCTCTCTCTCTGTCTGTCTGTGTCTCTCTGTCTCTGTCTGTCTGTCTCTCTCTCATCCCAGCAAACAGCAGGATGTTATTCAGAGGATAGTCCTTGGATTGTAGCCTGATTGTCAGACTCTGAGCCATGGCTCAAGAGTCTGACATTGGCCCCATTGTAACCGATTTACAAGGAGGCGGGCCCTTGATTTTCCCTCAACCAATCACTGGAGACGTTGTTTGCAGTCGACAACAACAGTTAACTAGCAGTTAACTAGCAGTTAACTGACTAGCAGTGCAGTTAGCGTCGGACATTTTCACTATTTATAACTAAATGCAGTATTAAAGAATGAAACTCTATTTACAATGAAACTCTAGTTACAATGAAACTTTAGTTACAATGAAACTGAATGCTGTTTTTTTTTATGGGAAACTGTTCTGTTGTGGCAGTTAGATGATCCTCGGTGTTGATTGGCTATTTTTTTAGACCCGCCTCCAACTCCAGCTCATTGGCCGAGCCGTTTTTCCGGACGAGATAAATCGAAACTCTCTATCACAACACCAGACCACAGAACCCAGCAGAGTGGGCAGGGCCTGTGGGCTGAACCCAGGCTACTTGGATTGCAGGTCTCTGCTGATCTAGGAGCTGCAAACCAATATTCCATATCTGAACAAATTATCGAAAGACCAACAATTGCCAATTTTTAATTGTTCTGTAGTAATAGTTCAATATAACGCATTACAGAGACTTTAGTTGTTAATGACATTAGATTCTGACATTAGATTCTGGCTAACCTCACTGCATGTTGGCCAACCTCACTGCATGTTGGCCAACCTCACTGCATGTTGGCCAACCTCACTGCATGTTGGCCAACCATGTTGGCCAATTTCTGACATTAGATTCTAGTTTCTGATACTAGATTCTAGTTTCTGATACTAGATTCTAGTTTCTGATACTAGATTCTAGTTTCTGACACCAGATTCTAGTTTCTGACACCAGATTTTAGTTTCTGACACTACGTTCTAGTTTCTGACATTAGATTTTAGTTTCTGTCTAAAACTTCTTACTTTTTAAAAGTAACTTCTCCAACTCTGCATCCTGGTGGTGATATCCTCTCACCTCACACTAGAGAAGACACAGTCAGAGTTAATTATCAGTTTATTGATTTGAACTCACTCTGTGTAGGAACACTAACAGAGGAACTTTCTGCATCCCTATTTCACCCCAGCCTGCACTTACAGTCAGAGGCGTAGCTAGCAATTCTGGGGCCCCTGCAAAGCTTTTCCACATGGGCCCACCTTTCCCGGTGGCGTCAAAGGGGAATTTCACCCATTTTCAACATTTTTTCTGAGAGAAAAAAAGAAGTAGAAATCCATTAACATGATGACATACATCTTGATGATGCCATCAAGATGTGTTTCATCATGTTTTTGTGTTTTTTCTTCAGACCTCCATTTCCAGGAAACAGAATGGGGGGGAAACGTTTTTATCATGTCCACCCAGCACCTCTAGGGTATACTAATGACATATTAGAATGTTGAAATTGGGTGGAATTCCCCTTTAAAATGCTTCAATCTGGTGCACTTTGAGATCAAATATTTTTCATAATATAATCAATACAGTGACGTGCGGTGAGGGTTGGGGTTGGGGAGGCACTGACTCGAAGTCAGATTTACAAACGTACAGTAGCCTATGACTCTACTGCAGCGGTTTTCAACAGGTGGTCCGGGGACCAGAATTCCAGGTGGTCCCCAGGCTAAATGATGGAAAGTTGATTAGCGAGATGTAACTCTTTGAGATTGTAACCATGAAACCAAATGGACCCTTGCCGGCCTTGCGGCTTGCGGGTCCATTTGGTTTCATGGACGGCATCTGAATTAGCCCAAGTCTGTCACAACTGTCACAACTAGAGAATGTTGAAAATTAATCGTCATTTTGATCTGTATGTTTGACTGTTTTATTTCCTAAATCCAGCCTGGAATTGTTAACAAAATCAATCAAGAAATCTTTAGTTTTGGGGTCTGTGGGGCTAAAGTGTCAAAGTGGTGGTCCGTGGCTCAAATTCTGAATAAATAGTGTGCCCTGGTATGAAAAGGGTTGAAAACCAGTGCGCTAAGGGACTGACTCACAAGTCAGATTTACGAGCATACAATATTAAATTATGGTTGTTATCCCATTCTTGATTAAATTGAAAAACATTTTAAACACACCACTGCAGTATTCTTACCTTTACTTAGTCAGGGAAAGCAATAAAGACGTTTTTTTAAATCCGTTTCGCGTTATAGTCCGTCCTGGGAGGCCCGTGGTTTGAAATAATCCTCACAGTTCTGGCGTTGGTCTCCCCATATTTATGACTTTGACTGAAAGTCCAGTTTTGAAAAATGTCTTATCTTAGATATTACATCCTCCGTTTTCAGTTCAATGCGTTAGCACAAGAATGTTGTTGGTTGTTTTGTTTTGTTTTTCTTCTGAATTTACTCGTGTTGTGAACTATTCTCACTATCGCCCCCCATCTTTGAGGCAAAGGTACTGGCTGCCTCAAGGCCTTTTCGCGCTGGCTGCAGGCACGCGCCGTCTGCACGCGCTCAATACAGTGTGTGAGTGGTGCACACGCTCACACGCACGCCCTGAGAGGCACTACCTGTCACTGCCTCAACTCTGTGATTCTCGTCTCTCTGTTGTTATTTGAACAAGAAATACAGCTATTTTGACTATGAAAATGGTCAAAATATATAGGAAACACAAACACAAAATATAGGAAACACAAAGAAAAATTACATTAAAAGCATAGACCACATGACAGATATTAATACTTATTTTTATTATATTATTCATTTTTAACATCTTATGGTGACAGCTGAGGAAACCATTTTGAGCCCTTTACCTCCCCTGGTGGCTAGGTGAGGCACTGCCTCACCTGCCTCCTCTGACCGCACGTGCCTGAATCAATACAAATAAAACCTTATTAATGCAAGCTTTCAGTGGGCCCCCCTGACTTTGGGCCCCCCTACAATGGTCCCCCTTTTCCCCACGTGTCTACGCCCGTGCTTACAGTATTTGACTTTTAGTGACTTCAGTCTACACAGAGTGCATCACATCCATTTTTAAAATGCCTTTAATGATACACACATAATGTTAGTTGACCACACCTTTAATCTCTCGGTCGATCGCTCGCAATTCAGTGTTCGATCGGCTTTCAGACACAATGCATTGTAGAAAAGGAGGGCTGTTGTTTTTTTCTGGTCTGTTCTTAGTTAAAGGTAGGGGAAGTGATTTCACTTTTGTCAGATATCACCCCAAAAATATTTTTTCTCTGTTAAAATGCTCTATTATAAGGTGTGGAAACCACATATGGAGTTTCCCCTCCCCCACGTTAGCAGAGGAGCTAATAAAAGTTCCCCAGGTCACCACAATTCTCCTCCAATCAGGAGAGAGCAGCAGGTTCACATAGTGTAGCTACTTTTGGGGGCCCCTAGTGCACCAGGCTGGTACTACATGATGAATTTCAAATCACTTCCCCTACCTTTAACTAAGTTCAGATGGCAGTAGATGAAAAAGCGCCTGTGTTTAGTGGCTCAATAGAGGAGAGTCTCTGACTTAGTTCACCAGCGGCCATCTTACTAGTACTACGTACATCAATACAGTAGTATGCTCTGTGGCAGCTCAAACAAAAACAGCTATGACTTGCTCAAAACTTGACGGATTTACAAGCGAATTGCTTTATTATAAACGTTATCTACGTTCCATGTCTATGTCTCATATACTGTAGCTCAGTATACTGTCTAGGTGTAATAGTCCTGATATCTCATATACTGTAACAGCTGTCAGTGTTCCAGACACTCCAATGTGTTTTGTCCTCTTCTGCAAAGCTTTTCATTAACTGCTGAAATAAAAGCATACTATTATAAAGGAGAATCTTCTGTTCATATAGGATCTGCCAGAGTTCCATGAAAGGAGAGATGAAGAGAGAAAGCAGAACAAACAGCTGTTAGAGTTTACTGCTGACTCAGTTTACACTCATTAAGAATTAAAACACCTTATGGGAGGAAAGCAAAACAGTTGGCAAAGTACTGGCAGTCCAGTCCAGCAGTTCCAGGGGGTCCCCAGATAAATGTGTGTATTTATAGTATGATACATTTATTACATTACATTACATTTTTATTTTTTCAGATTGGGTGTTACTGTTATCCCTTATACTTCAAGGTTCAAGGTTTTTTTATTTGTCACTCCAGTGTATGTCAGGACATATACAGGGATGAAATAGCGTTTCCATTTTCCACAGTGCAATAAGACAATAGAGATTCTAGAGTTGCATTGCGGCTTGCCCAAGGTAAGAGCTACTTTGAGGCACAAGCTTTCATTCCACCTGATTCCGTGACCACAAGTAAAACAACCTAAGTGCATTTTTAGACTCTGGTTAGACTAGAGTGATGACATCAGAATCTATAAATGCTTCTCTATGGGAGTCTAAACCTTAGGCTTGGATTAAACCACAACAACCTGCTGTTGTTGGCAGATGGACCAAAATGACTTCTGTGCCAAGAGCCTGTTGGCCTGTTGGCCTGCATGTGGTAGTGTGGTTTTCAACCAGTGGTCCGGGGACCACCAGTGGTCCTTGAGAGGGTTCCAGGTGGTCCCCAGGCTAAGCGATGGAATGTTGGTTAAGCAGATGTAAGTCTTTGAGAGCGTAAACATAAGAGTTAAAATAAGCATTATCTGAATTAGCTCCACTTAATCAATGAGTCCACACCGGTGGTTTTCAACCAGTGTTCTGTGGACCATCAGTGGTCCTTGAGAGGGTTCCAAGTGGTCCCCAGCTAAGTTGGTTCACCAGATGAAAAGTTGGTTAAACAGATGTAACTCTTTGAGAGCGTAAAAATGAAACTAAATGGAACCTTGCGTGTCCAACAACAACACAGTACGCGATGGGTCCAGCACCATCTTTTTGAATCGAGAATCGAAAAAATCGAAAAATCGTTTTTTGAATCGAATCGTGACCCAGAAAATCGATTCTGAATCGAATCGTGCGACACCCAAAGATTCACAGGCCTAACAGACACTGTGTTATGCAGTCTGCTGTGCAGATGGACAGGCTGAGACAGAGAGAGGTGTCTCAGGTCTGCTGTGTGTTGGTCGTTCCACACGCCCACCTCACCCCTGCTCAGCTTCCATCCTCTGCTCTGCATCACCAGGTCAGATCTGTGACCAGTGACTCATCCCTGTCTCTCTCTCTCTCTCTGTCTCTCTGTCTCTCTCTCTCTCTCTCTCTCTCTCTCTCTCTCTCTCTCTCTCTCTCTCTCTCTCTCTCTCTCTCTCTCTCTCTCTCTCTCTCTCTCTCTGTCTCTGTCTCTGTCTCTCTCTCTCTGTCTCTCTCTCTCTCTCTCTCTCTCTCTCTCTCTCTCTCTCTCTCTCTCTCTCTCTCTCTCTCTCTCTCTCTCTCTGTCTCTCTCTCTCTCTCTCTCTCTCTCTCTCTCTCTCTGTCTCTCTCTCTCTCTCTCTCTCTCTCTCTCTCTCTCTCTCTCTCTCTCTCTCTCTCTCTCTTCCATGCTGGGAGTCTTAAAATATCCTGTGTTTCTGGAACTGGGCTGCCATGCCAGAGACATGCAGAGGTGTAGGTTGTAGACACACACACACACACACACACACACACACACACACACACACACACACACACACACACACACACACACACACACACACACACACACCACTTACTGTACCAGAATAATCTACACATTTCTGTACAAGACTCTGCCATACACAGAGCAGGCTGGCGGTCACACATACCATATAATATAATATATTATATATTATAATAGTTAATAAAGATAATACACATGTCAGATGAGCAACAAAGACTACTGTACTGACTCACAATTTGTTTTGTTTTTTTACATAATTGCATGCTAGAAGTATTTTAATTTCTTACTATTGTTTCATTATTACTTGCGTGAGCGAAGCGGGTGCAAGCTAAACGATTGGTGCGTGGTGGTGTGTGGTTGCTGGTCGCCGTCCCTCGGGGCACTTTGATTGGCTGGTTTAGGAGATGACATCATTGGGGTCTTTACCGCAGAAGGTTTTACATTTGACAGAAATGGTTTCGTCATTACAAGGATTTCATGACTGATGTTTTGTGTATTTGGAGGAGAGAGTGTGATGTAATTATTACAGAGGAATATGGAGCATCCAACACAGTACAGGCTTTACTATGAGGAGAGACACAGCCAGGTGGAGTCAGGTTGGGTTGGGTTGGGTTAGGTTAGGTTAGGTTAGGTTAGGTTAGGTTAGGTTAGGTTAGGTTAGGTTGGGTTGGGTTGGGTTGGGTTGGGTTGGGTTGGGTTGGGTTGGGTTAGGTCGGGTTGGGTTAGGTCGGGTTGGGTTGGGTAAGGTCGGGTTGGGTAGGGTTAGGTTAGGTTGGGTTAGATCAGGTTAGGTTGGGTTTGGTTGGGTTAGGTTAGGTTAGGTTAGGTTAGGTTTAGCCTGGTCTAGCCCTCAATGATTTTGGCCTTGGGGGGCGGGCGTGTCGTGGGATCCACACGGCGGAAGTGCTGCGCTCTGATTTGATCTCACTAACGTGTCGTCATCTCTGGCCCCTCCCACTGTTGTTCTACGTCACATCATTTAGAGCCACGCCCACCCCGGAAGGTTCACTCCCCCCTCAAGGCCACTTTCCAACGTGCGTTAGTCCATGCTTTCCGTTTTCGCGCAACGCGAATGAAAATGAAAGCCTGGGTGTCGAGGCTAGGTTAGGTTAGGTTAGGTTAGGTTAGGTTAGGTTAGGTTAGGTTAGGTTAGGTTAGGTTAAGTTGAGTCAGGTTAGGTTAAGTCAGGTCAGGTTAGGTTAGGTTAAGTTGAGTCAGGTTAGGTTAGGTTAGGTTAGGTTAAGTTGAGTCATGTTAGGTTAAGGTTTCCCAGCATGGATGATTGACTGCTTGTGTCTTCGGGGTGCTTGTTTTCCATTTCTAGACATCCTCTTCCTGTCAGAACATCTCAGCCATCTCTGATGTGTTTCACTGTATCTGTTCCACTCCAGCAGAGAAGTTATTAGACCCAGAATAAAAAACTACAAAACCCCTTTGGGTTGTTTTTATAATGTGAGCAGGGAACAGTCCTCTGTGTGTCTGCACTGCTGCTGTTGGCAGGTGGTTAAAACAGTGAAGCTTGTGGTTCCTGCAACACACACACACACACACACACACACACACACACACACACACACACACACACACACACACACACACACACACACACACACACACACACACACACACACACACACACACACACACACACTCTTTCTTCTCTTTCCAATTAATTCTTTCTCTCTCCATTTCTATATGTGCGGCCTCTCTCTTTCTCCATATCTCTCGCCATCTCTCTCTCTCTCTCTCTCTCTCTCTCTCTCTCTCTCTCTCTCTCTCTCTCTCTCTCTCTCTCTCTCTCTCTCTCTCTCTCTCTCTCTCGTGCACATGGCGGTGTGGATCTGTAGGTAAGGGCAGTTAAGGTAAGGGCAGTTAAGGTAAGGGCACTTAAGGTAAGGGCAGTTAAGGTAAGGGCAGTTAAGGTAAGGTATGTCAAACTCGAGGCCCGCGGGCCAAATCAGGCCCGCAAATGAATTATTTCCGGCCCATGGGATGATATTTAATTACTATTAGAACTGGTCCTCTGGTATATTGCACAGTATGAATGGAACTAATTGTTTACTGTCAACTCAATTGATTTACTCTGAAAGCAGAGCTTGGTGAGGATCATAGAACAGGAAACATTTTATTCTGAAAGCAGAGCTTGGTGAGGATCATAGAACAGGAAACATTTTATTCTGAAAGCAGAGCTTGGTGAGGATCATAGAACAGGAAACATTTTATTCTGAAAGCAGAGCTTGGTGAGGATCATAGAACAGGAAACATTTTATTCTGAAAGCAGAGCTTGGTGAGGATCATAGAACAGGAAACATTTTATTATGAAAGCAGTGCTTGGTGAGGATCATAGAACAGGAAACATTTTATTCTGAAAGCAGAGCTTGGTGAGGATCATAGAACAGGAAACATTTTATTGTGAAAGCAGTGCTTGGTGAGGATCATAGAACAGGAAACATTTTATTGTGAAAGCAGAGCTTGGTGAGGGTCATAGAACAGGAAACATTTTATTATGAAAGCAGTGCTTGGTGAGGATCATAGAACAGGAAACATTTTATTCTGAAAGCAGAACTTGGTGATGATCATAGAACAGGAAACTGAGCTTTAATAATGCAATCAGTTTGTAATTTGTGCGGTTTCATCTTGGCATTTATCTTATTAAAATACATTCATGATTCGTGAAGGACCATTACGTTGTGCTGTTTTCCTGGATGTCCCACGATACGATTCAGTATCAAATTTCTGGGTCACTCGATTCAAAAGCGATTTATCGATCTTTTCGATTCTCGATTCAAAAAGATGCCCCCTGCAATTCTAAAGCTTTCTTCTTTTCTACCAAATGGTTCAATGGGATTTCTGCATGATCTACCCCCCTGTTGTATTGTTTAAACAAAATGTGTACACAGCTTAATTGAGAGAGGAATAAAGCGAACGGACAGCTGCTATGAATGTGTACTCACCACACCAGGCTGTATTGGAATCCATGATGGAATTGAATGGAACAGTGACAGGCTGCCTAACGTCAGTTCACTGAGTTACATAAATCCTTTATTTCAGAGATATTCTGTTGAAATCTCATTCTCGTACCCACTGAAACGCACAGCGCCGCCGGCGGTGGCTATCCTACACTTGTGTAGACACAGGTAGCATGGCTTTTTTGGCTTGCTGATATTGGCAAGACTGTATGATTGACAGTCGAGTCGCAGCTTGGCGCATGTTGACCCTTTGGTGAGATATTTTCACTTAAGCACCATTTGGACGCAAGCCGACGCATCCTGACGCATGGAGACACACGTTGACGCTTTGGTGTAGACGCTTAGGGCCCTAAGGCTGAGAGAGAGACCTACAGTAGTCCAAGACCAAGTTAATAGTGCTGGTTGGAAGGATTTTGTCAGTAGAACGGTGGATTTCCACAACCTGCCCAGACCGTGATTCTGATGAGCATCAATTTGACTTGGTATTATGTCAACGGTCATCGGCTTCCTAGAGTGGCCGACCAGACTAATCGGAGGTGCCGATTGGTCAGAGCTTTTTGTGGCATTTTCACCACTGAACCAGTAAGCGATGGAGAGCGCTCAGCGCAGCAACAGGACATTTATAGTTTCAGACATGTTTTGTTGGTCGCTTTATAAGAGCTTACCTACAGCACATTTACGTAGCCAGACTGCTGCGACTGTTGTGTTCAGACATCAGGTTTACGCATTTGATGGAGACTGCGAAAGTGAGCAGATTGAGGTGTACGTCTTCAACACAGTGTCTTTGTGCTGGAGGAAGTTGACCCCTGGAACACCACCAGGACCAGGAGAAGAACGCCACCTAGAGGTTCCCTCCATGCGATGTGGACACACAGCTGTGCTTATCGGAGATACCATCTATCTCTGGGGAGGGAAGGGGTACCAAGGTTACTCCAATGTACTTTATGCATTTGATATTGACTCCCACACATGGTTCAAACCAAAGGTTCATGGACTAGCTCCAAAGGGGAGGCTGGGCCAATCAGCCTGTGTCTTGAGGAAGGACTTTATTATCCACGGAGGCTACATGAGTATATACTTTAATGACACCTACAAGTTGGACACCAGAACAATGGTCTGGACTTTAATAAACATCAGAGGAATTAAACCTCCTGCTACAGGATATCATTCTGCCACCATTATTGGAACCAAGATGTTTGTATTTGGAGGTATCCCGTGTCGTCCTACCGTCAGAGTGTTTGACACGGAGACTAACCTCTGGATGGTCACACCTCCTGCACAGCTTGGTCCAGAAGAATGGAGCCCGGCATTCTTCTGGACCAATTCAGCCTTTAGCTACAATGGAGAGATGTACATTATTGGTGGCTGCAAAGATCTGTGGAAATTAACTCCAGAGACCTTCTCCTGGAACAACGTTGAGCCCAAGGGTGAAGGACCACCTCTTATGTCTAGTATGTGCTGGTGCATGGTGGGAGATCGTGTCATCCTGTTTGGAGGAGATGAGGACCCTGATGACCTGTACATGTTAGACCTGAGCCCTAGCCTGAAGACCGTATGTAAGCTAGCAGTTGTTCAGTACGGTCTGGGTCAGTCTGGACTCCCACATAACATCAGGTGGGAACTGAGAGCTACTGTATGACTATACAACAGCAAAAACATATGGAGTCAGAACAGTCTCGCAAAACCCTGAATCTACACATCTGTGTTCCTAATCAACATGCCCAGATTTGCAACTTGCATCTGTGATTTGCAGCTCGCATTTGTGTTCTGTATTTGTATTTCTAAATCACACATGCAGATTTGCGTTTAGTCTTTGTATTCCAAATCCACACATCCAGATTTGTATTTCGTATTTGTATTCCGAATCCACACACCCAGATTTGCGTTTCATATTTGTATTCCGAATCCACACACCCAGATTTGCGTTTCGTATTTGTGTTCCGAATCCACACACCTAGATTTGCGTTTCGTATTTGTAATCCGAATTCACACATCCAGATTTGTATTTCGTATTTGTAATCCGAATTCACACATGCAGATCTGTCTTTCGTGTTTGCAGTCCTTATTTCACACATGAAGATGTACAATGCACAGATCTGAGATTTGAAGCCCCCTGCTGGATGCCTAATGCCAACTGTTTATCTGTGAGTTGCTTTTCTAACCTCTACGGTTACGATTCTTTTTGAGACTCTTGACGTTGGGCGGAGACGAACGTCATCATTGGCTGAGGAATCTTTCAATCATTTTGATTGACAGATTCCTCAGCCAATGATGATGGTCTGCCTTCAGCCAATCCTAGACCTCCTTACATTGTATCAGAAGCAGACCGTCCTACTTCCGTGTTTACAGCAGCTCTCTTCAGGGCTAAATATACACATGCAGAACTTTTTTTTTTAATGTATTGGACCGTTTGTTTTTTTCTCCATAGTGTTTTGATGGATGTTTTTGACTTACTCTTAGCAACATTAGCCCTCCACTCATTCACCACAATAAACATGGCAGGGCTTCACTGCTTAAAGGACTATGCTATTATTAATTTACTACACAGATGAAAAGCAACATTTAATAAAGTATGCAGCTATTAAGATAAATATGGTCAGCTTTCCATTCTTGTTAACTTATTAATATTGCCTTTTGTCTTTTACATTTTACTATGACGAAAATGTCTAGATTTCCCAGTGGGACTATACATTGTGCTTGTGTAGCTCTGCCCATAGCTTTAATGAATGCATTAGAGCACCTTTTTGATACCAAGGCCCGCTATTTATTCAGAATTTGAGCCACAGAGGACCACCATTTGATGATATTTTAGACCCCAAAACTAGGCTACAGATTTATTTTTGTCCTCAATTCCAGGCTGAAATGGACAAAACAATCAAACATACAGATCAAAATGACTTTTCATCTTCTACAATATCTAGTTGTATTGACTTGGGCTAATTCTCATGGTGAATATTTTAACTCTTGAGTGTAAACATGAAACCAAATGGACCCGCAAGGGTCCACTGGTGGTCCCCAAACCACTGGTTGAAAACCACTGCATTAGAGCTATGGACCAGAGATAATGATAGTAATATCCCTGTCACAGTGAATTGGAATCCATGATGGAATTAAATGGAACAGTGACAAGCTGCCTAACGTCAGTTCACTGAGTTACATAAATCCTTTATTTCAGAGATACTCTGTTAAAATCTCATTCTCACACCGACTGAAACGCACGGCGCCGCTGGCGGTGGCTATCCTACACTTGTGTAGACACAGGTAGCGTGGCTTTTTTGGCTTGCTGATATTGGCAAGACTGTATGATTGACAGTCGAGTCGCAGCTTGGCGCATGTTGACCCTTTGGTGAGATATTTTCACTTAAGCACCATTTGGACACAAGCCGACGCATCCTGACGCAAGGAAACGCACGTTGACGCTTTGGTGTAGACAGGGCATTAGGACCTTGAGGCTGAGACAGAGACCTAGTCCATAACCAAGTTAATAGTGCTGGTTGGAAGGATTTTTTCAGTAGAACTGTGGATTTCCACAACCTGCCCAGACCGTGATTCTGATGAGCATCAATTTGACTTGGTATTATGTCAACGGTCATCGGCTTCCTAGAGTGGCCGACCAGACTAATCGGAGGTGCCGATTGGTCAGAGCTTTTTGTGGCATTTTCACCACTGAACCAGTAAGCGATGGAGAGCGCTCAGCGCAGCAACAGGACAGCCTTGTGTTCCAGTGTGATACTTGATGGTTCCAAGCAACATTTATAGTTTCAGACATGTTTTGTTGGTCGCTTTATAAGAGCTTACCTACGGCACATTTAAGTAGCCAGACTGCTGCGACTGTTGCATTCAGACATCAGGTTTACGCATTTGATGGAAACTGCAAAAGTAAGCAGATTGAGGTGCACGTCTTCAACACAGTGTCTTTGTGCTGGAGGAAGTTGACCCCTGGAACATCACCAGTAGAAGAACGCCACCTAGAGGTTCCCTCCATGCGATGTGGATACACAGCTGTTCTTATTGAAGATACCATCTATCTCTGGGGAGGGCAGGGGTACCAAGGTTACTGCAATGTACTTTATGCATTTGATATTGACGCCCACACATGGTTCAAACCAAAGGTTCATGGACTAGCTCCAAAGGGGAGGATGGGCCATTCAGCCTGTGTCTTGAGGAAGGACTTGATTATCCACGGAGGCTACATGGATGGATACTTTAATGACACCTACAAGTTGGACACCAGCACAATGGTCTGGACTTTAATAAACATCAGAGGAACTGAACCTCCTGCTACAGGATCTCACTCTGCCACCATTATTGGAACCAAGATGTTTGTATTTGGAGGCATCCCGTGTCGTCCTACCGTCAGAGTGTTTGACACGGAAACTAACCTCTGGATGGACACACCTTCTGCACAGCTTGGTCTAAAACAATGGCTGTGTCATTCAGCCTTTACCTACAATGGAGAGATGTACATTATTGGTGGCTGCAACGGCCAGAACTTCAATGATGTATGGAAATTAACTCCAGAGACCTTCTCATGGAACAAGGTTGAGCCCAAGGGGAAAGGACCTCCTCCCATGTATGGTTTTGCTGTTATGTGCTGTTGCATGGTGGGAGATCGTGTCATCCTGTTCGGAGGCTACAACACCCCTCATGACCTGTATATGTTAGACCTGAGCCCTAGCCTGAAGACCTTATGTAAACTAGCAGTTATTCAGTATGGTCTGGATCAGTCTGGACTCCCACATAACATCAGTTGGGAACTGAGAGCTATGACTAACAACAGCTAAAACATATGGAGTCAGAACAGTCTCGAAAAACCTGAATCTACACATCTATATTCCTAATCAACATGCCCAGATTTGCAACTTGCATCTGTGATTTGCAGCTCGCATTTATGTTCTGTATTTGTATTTCTAAATCACACACAGATTTGCGTTTCGTATTTGTATTCCGAACCCACACACCCAGATTTGCGTTTTGTATTTGTAATCCGAATCCACACACCCAGATTTGTATTTCGTATTTGTAATCCGAATCCACACACCCAGATTTGTGTCACGTATTCGTATTCCGAATCCATACAACCCGTGTTTGCATTTCTAATTCACACATGCAGATCTGTCTTTCGTGTTTGCAATCCTTATTTCACACATGAAGATGTACAATGCACAGATCTGAGATTTGAAGCCCCCTGCTGGACGCCTAATGCCAACTGTTTTTCTAACCTCTACGGTTACGATTCTTTTTGAGACTCTTGACGTTGGGCGGAGACGAACGTCATCATTGGCTGAGGAATCTTTAAATCATTTTGATTGACAGATTCCTCAGTCAATGATGATGGTCTGCCTTCAGCCAATCCTAGACCTTACATTCTATCAGAAGCAGACCGTCCTACTTCCGTCTTTATAGCAGCTCTCCTCAGGGCTAAATATACACACTTTTTTTTAATGTATTGGACCGTTTGTTTTTTTCTCCATAGTGTTTTGATGAATGTTTTTTACTTATTCTTAGCAACATTAGCCCTCCACTCATTCACCACAATAAACATGGCAGGGCTTCACTGCTTAAAGGACTATGCTATTATTATTATTCTACAACACGGATGAAAAGCAACATTTAATAAGGTATGCAGCTATTAAGATAAATATGGTCAGCTTTCCATTCTTGTTAACTTACTAATATTGCCCGTCTTTTACATTTTACTATAATGAAAATGTCTAGATTTCACAGCGGGACTATACATTGTGCTTGTGTAGCTCTGCTCATAGCTTTAATGAATGCATTAGAGCACCTTTTTGATACCAAGGCCCGCTATTTATTCAGAATTTGAGCCACGGAGGACCACCATTTGATGATATTTTAGACCCCAAAACTAGGCTACAGATTTATTTTTGTCCACAATTCCAGGCTGAATTGGACAAAACAATCAAACATACAGATCAAAATGACTTTTCATCTTCTACAATATCTAGTTGTATTGACTTGGGCTAATTCTCATGGTGAATATTTTAACTCTTGAGTGTAAACATGAAACCAAATGGACCCGCAAGGGTCCACTGGTGGTCCCCAAACCACTGGTTGAAAACCACTGCATTAGAGCTATGGACCAGAGATAATGATAGTAATATCCCTGTCACAGTGAATTGGAATCCATGATGGAATTAAATGGTGACAAGCTGCTAACGTCAGTTCACTGAGTTACATAAATCCTTTATTTCAGAGATATTCTGTTGAAATCTCATTCTCACACCGACTGAAACGCACGGCGCCGCCGGCGGTGGCTATCCTACACTTGTGTAGACACAGGTAGCGTGGCTTTTTTGGCTTGCTGATATTGGCAAGACTGTATGATTGACAGTCGAGTCGCAGCTTGGCGCATGTTGACCCTTTGGTGAGATATTTTCACTTAAGCACCATTCGGACGCAAGCCGACGCATCCTGACGCATGACGCAAGGAGACACACGTTGACGCTTTGGTGTAGACAGGGCATTAGGGCCCTAAGGCTGAGACAGAGACCTAGTCCATGACCAAGTTAATAGTGCTGGTTGGAAGGATTTTGTCAGTAGAACTGTGGATTTCCACAACCTGTCCACACTGTGATTCTGATGAGCATCAATTTGACTTGGTATTATGTCAACGGTCATCGGCTTCCTAGAGTGGCCGACCAGACTAATCGGAGGTGCCGATTGGTCAGAGCTTTTTGTGGCATTTTCACCACTGAACCAGTAAGCGATGGAGAGCGCTCAGCGCAGCAACAGGACAGCCTTGTGTTCCAGTGTGATACTTGATGGTTCCAAGCAACATTTATAGTTTCAGACATGTTTTGTTGGTCTCTTCATAAGAGTTTACCTACAGCACATTTAAGTAAGAATACTACTGCGACTGTTGCGTTCAGACATCAGGTTTACGCATTTCACTGCAAAAGTGAGCAGATTGAGGTGTACGTCTTCAACACAGTGTCTTTGTGCTGGGGGGAGTTGACCCCTGGAACACCAGCAGGACCAGGAGAAAAACGCCATCTTGAGTTTTCCTCCATGCGCTGGGGACACACAGCTGTGCTTGTTGAAGATACCGTCTATCTTTGGGGAGGGAGGTGGTACGGAGTTTACTATATGGTGCTTTACGCATTTGATATTGACTCCCACACATGGTTCAAACCAAAGGTTCATGGACTAGCTCCAAAGGGGAGTGGCCATTCAGCCTGTGTCTTGAGGAAGGACATGATTATCCACGGAGGCTTCATGAATAGATACTTTAATGACACCTACAAGTTGGACACCAGAACAATGGTCTGGACTTTAATAAACGTCAGAGGAACTGGACCTCCTGCTACAGCATATCACTCTGCCACTATTATTGGAACCAAGATGTTTGTATTTGGAGGCTCCATGGATCAGCTCTACAACACTGTCAGAGTGTTTGACACAGAGACCAACCTCTGGATGGACACACCTTCTGCACAGCTTGGTCCAGAAAGACGCTGTTGTCATTCAGCCTTTACCTACAATGGAGAGATGTACATATTTGGTGGCAAGAACAGTAAATTCTTCAATGATCTGTGGAAATTCAGTCCAGAGACCTTCTCCTGGAAGAAGGTTGAGCCCAAGGGGAAAGGACCGCCTCCTATGGACCGTATGTGCTGTTGCATGGTGGGAGATCGTGTCATCCTGTTTGGAGGATACAGCACCCATGATGAGCTGTATATGTTAGACCTGAGCCCTAGCCTGAAGACCTTATGTAAGCTAGCAGTTATTCAGTACGGTCTGGATCAGTCTGGACTCCC
>CM076968.1:57974568-58029568 GCA_039105355.1 Benthosema pterotum | reverse complement strand
TCATGCTGCGAGCTACGTTCAGGTGTGTACTTAGACATATATTAAATCCTTGTGTGAAAGGATCAGGAAGATCAGTGGTATTACTGCTATGCAGGACTTCATTTAATTTTAAACAGCTGTCACTGTCCGTCTCCAAATTTAGTCCAAATGGACTTGTTAGAGTTTTATTGAAGTGCTAAGGCTGTGCTGTGTGAATCCATCATTCCTCTAGGCTCTATTAGAGTTTTATTGAAGTGCTAAGGCTGTGCTGTGTGAATCCATCATTCCTTCAGGCTCTGTCTCTCTATGCAACAGGGGCGGATCTAGGCATGGGTATGGGGGGGGGGGGGTGGCAATGCCACCCTAAATACCCAGTTTGCACCCCCATGCAAAACAACCCAAGATATTTCAAATTAAAGTGCTTCTATTTAAAATGATGTGAACCACTACTACTGCTACTACAGCTGTGTCACCACTAAACCAACAGCATTTTATCATTGAAAACAGAAAACTCTTTGAGTCAGACCTTTAGCTTTATGCATGCTGCGTGTCTGTTGCAACTTCAACAACAACTGATGTTACTATTGATGCCTTACTTGACTAATAAAAGTCGTGTGACTGAAAATGGTATGGGTGTGGCCGCCCTCATACCATTTTCTCTTGCCCCTCCAACATGTTCTCTTGCCCCCCCAAATGAGACATGTTACATCCGCCCCTGCTATGCAGGGCTGAGAAGTGAAGCTTTAATGCCTGTAATCTTCCCTGGAGGACAGAAGGTTTTCAGGGAACGGAGCAGTGTGTAAATTTAATCACTTTTACATTTTGAGCCACCGCCGTCGGGCCCTTAAATGACAATCTCCCATTTTCACTTTAATTTGAAGTCGATTACCTGCAAGAGAGAGAGAGAGAAAAGTAAAAGAATCTCACAGGTCCTGAATTCATTGTTCTGTTTTGTGTTAACAATTCCTTGAGGTTCAAGTCCTGCGTGTCGTTTCCTCTCCGTCAGGGTTTAGAAAGCAGCGTTTTGTCATACCAGTGTTGGGTCAAAGTTGTAATTAAAACAACACACAGAGCTGAGAAAGGCAGGGTTGGGCAGACTAGGAAGAAATAAATAAGGTCCGCACACTGGACTGAAGCTCCAAGTTGAAGGTGTTTATTTCACCATAGAGAAGATCATATCTCTATGGTGAAATAAACACCTTTAACTTGGAGCTTCAGTCCAGTGTGCGGACCTTATTTATTTCTTCCTAGTTTGTTTTTCGGCCCAGCACCTGGCATTTAGTTTTGGATGTGCGTGCCTTATTGTTTGTTTTAGGGTTGGGCAGACTCCCATCTCTGGGTCAGAGACACACTGACACTGAGACAGATTGGATAATGAATGGGGATTTGTGGGATTATGGGTGAAGGCACAGTTTACTCCCAGGACTCTGGGGATGGTCACTGTAAAGTCTTCGCACATTTATACGACTTTTAGAGCATTTCATGAAAGACTCCAGTAGATGGCGATATGCACCTTAACGGTGGTGCGACACGGCCTTAAATCAAAAGAAGAAGAAGAGAAAGGCAGGGGGGGCAACCACGGCCCCAGATAGTGGCTCCAGGCTTGAGGCAACGATCCCTGGTGGCCAAGTTTGGTACTGCAGGCGGGTGGAATTCATGCACGAACGCCGGAGAGCACGCACGCTCGTTTGCTTTGTGCACGCGGACAGGGCAGTTTGTGTTTAAGTTGTTTTCTGAATAAACCAGCGGCCCTCACGTCATATACTACCTCTCAAAACATAACGTATGTATTATATGACAGATAATAAGCTCAATGCAAACCCACTAGCTTGTTTTTTGATGCTTTTTGATGTTTTTTTCCTTTTCTCGTGCGCGACGGCGCTCGTTCATGGTTCCCATAATCCCTTGCGTCGGGCGCGTTCATGGAGAAATACTTCCGCATTTGGGCACCAAATTTTGGTGCTCAAATGCGGAAATAGGCGCACTTCGGCGGACGTCCGGGTGCTTCAAAACGCCAATGAGCAACTTGTATTGAAATGAACGGCAAGGGGGCGGGGCTGTCGCTCGAGTCAGGTCTCTGTTATTTTATTACTCTATGGGGCCAACTGACCAGGTTGGCGTAGATGCAGTTATGTTTAGGCCCCACCTGAAAGTAGTTGTGACCACCAGCAAGTAGTTATCTCTACTACTAGCAGCTAGTAGTCACGACCACCAGCAAAGAAAGCAGCCGTGGCAGTAGTAAGTAATGAAACTGGTCGCATCCATGTTGTTGTAAAAAAGTAAACTAGAAAAGTGCCCATCTGGGAACAGGTCTCCACCAGGCCAGTTCAGTTCGGTTGTGGCCTCCTGGTGGCGCTATAATATGCCAATGTTAAAAGGGTTCCATTTCTTCGTATGACTTTAGCATTTAGATGATTTGAGGCATTTTGTCCAAAAATGTGTTTAGCAAATGTTCACCTGTTGGTGGCGCTATAACAAGCCATTGTGAAAAGAGTGGATATTAGAGAGAATATTGTTCTCAGCCTAGTATTTTAGTGTGTTAAAGATTTTATGTAAATTGCCTGCTGTGCATCATCTTTTTAAAAGCGGCCTCCTGGTGGCGCTAAACATTGTCAGAAGCGTTGTCGGAAATTTGGAGCAGAGGTTCATGGGTGGCATCCAGGGAGTCTGTGTGTAAATTCTGGCATTGATCGGGTTAAGGGTTTGGGAGATTAGCTGCTAACAGACGGACACACACACAGATTTTTGCCAAATAATTGCAAGAATTGCCCTCCTGGTGGCGCTATAATAGGCCCTGCCCGAAAATTTGGAGCAGAGGTTCATGGTTGGCATCCAGGGAGTGTGTGTGCAAATTGTGGCATCGATCGGGTTACCGGTTTGGGAGATTAGCTGCTAACAGACGTACACACACACAGAATTTTGCCAAATAATTGCAAGAATCGGCCTCCTGGTGGCGCTATAATAGGCCCTGCCCGAAAATTTGGAGCAGAGGTTCATGGTTGGCATCCAGGGAGTGTGTGTGTAAATTTTGGTAGCGAAATTTTGGTGCCTCCGGCCTGGTGGAGACAATGAAGGGTTGTCTGCCAGCCACTAGGGGGCAGCAGTGTGTTGGGTTGTGTTGTGTTCTGTGGGGTCAAGGGTCATGGCAGCCATGTCTGTTGTTATGGAGAGTCACATACACATGTTCAGTTGCTCCTTACATTGTTTGGGATTATTTCATAACAGTAAGTTTGCTCTTATTATGGTTATTTGGAAGTATATTGTGATTGCTGCTACTTTGTTTTGTTTATAATGAGAATCATCCTGCAGCTTGCTGTAGTTGATGGCTGTGTGTGTGTTTGTTTACACTGCCAGGCTGCTTGTCATTACAGAAACTTATTGACATTTCTTCAGTGAATAGTTGTTCCTCTAGAACAGTGGTTTGGTTTTCAACCTTTTTCATACCAGGGCCCACTATTTATTCACTATTTGATGACATTTTAGCCCCACAGACCCCAAAACTAAAGATTTTTTTTTGTGCACACTTCCAGGCTGGATTTCGCAAACAAAATGACCATTAATCTTCTACATTCTCTAGTTGTGTAGACTTGGGATAATTCACATGATGAATATTTTAACTCTTGAGAGCGTAAACATTGCGGGTCCATTTGGTAGTAGTAAAGCTGAAACCAAATGGACCCTTAATTGCGGATCCAATTGGTTTCAAGTTTACACTGTCAAAGAGTTATCTGGTTAACCAACTTTCCATCATTTAGCCTGGGAATCCTCTCAGGGACCACTGGTGGTCCCCGGACCACTGGTTGTAAATCGCTGCTACAGACAGATCCTACAGGCAGACAGAATGCTCTTCTGTGCTCCTTTCAGGATAAAGGAAGGATAAGGCAGAGCTGAGGTGTTTTGAAATGCAAATGATTGTGTTTTCTATGAGAGTATCTCATTCCTCTGAGCGTCAGAACGACTCTATTCAGTCAAACATCTGCAGAGCTTTATCTGCTTTAAGGGGCTTACAGACGGTGAGGAATAAATCACCCATTCTGATTCATTCTCAATGCGGCCAGCGTTTTTTGAGCCAAAAAGCTAAAAAAAAAAAAAAAACGACCCGCGCTCAAGAGAGCGTTTAACGCTGGTCGTTTATCGCCCAGCGTCACTGATTTTTGTTGCACGCGTGCTCGTTTCATGCACGCGCGCTTGAGTTTTAAAAAGCTCAATCCCAGTGAGCTTTTTGAAAAACGCTGGGCGATTTATAGCAAACAAACAACATAGTGAGGACGGTGAGGACCCACTCTACCAGTAGACCTGCACAGTGACTTCACCGTTTCTGTTCCAGGAGTGGATTCCCTAATCATTTAAGGCTCTGGCGCAGCAGAGCCAGGGCCGGATCTAGCCAGCCCTACTAGGGTGGGCTGGAACATTTTTGATACCAAGGCCCACTATTTATTCGGCTTTTGAGCCACGGACCACCATTTGAGGACATTTTAGCCCCACAGATCCCAAAACTAAAGATTTATTTTGCTTTTGACCACAATACTAGGTTAGATTTAGTAAACCAAACAGTCCAACATACAGATCAAAATGACCATTAATCTTCTACATTCTCTAGTTGTGTAGACTTGGGATAATTCACATGATGAATAGTTTAACTCTTGAGAGTGTAAATATCAAATGGACCTGCAAGGGTCCATCTGTCATGATGGCCTCCAAAGTCTAGTATCGGCCCCCGGACCAATCATTCATAATTTGAACCATGGATCACCATTTGATGACATTTTAGCCCCACAGACCCCAAAACTAAAGATTTATTCTGCTTTTGTCCACAATTCCAGGCTGGATTTGGGGAACCCAAACAGTCCAACATACAGATCAAAATGACCATTAATCTTCTACATTCTCTAGTTGTGTAGACTTGGCATAATTCACATGATGAAAATTTTATTGTAAACATCAAAAGTTTTTCACGTTAACACTGTCAAAGAGTTACATCTAGGTTAACTAACTTTACACCGTTTAGCTAAGGACCACCTGGAACCCTCTCAAGGACCACTGGTTGAAAACCACTGCACTAAAGTACAGTATACGTCAGGATTCCAGAACTAGACATCTATGAGAACATTTGTTTTCTAACTGTAATTTGTAGTTTTGTAGTAAATGTATTGGATGTGAATGTGTTGCTGCGGTTTACCGTACTAAAGTATTATCACAGTATTATGTATGGAATCACTTCTGTGTGTGTGTGTGTGTGTGTGTGTGTGTGTGTGTGTGTGTGTGTGTGTGTGTGTGTGTGTGTGTGGGTGTGGGTGTGGGTGCGTGCGTGCGTGTGTGTGCATAATGTTTTTGTACATTCTGTCTGATGATATAACACTGTCTAGTTATTATAGCTGCCAACCAGCCTGTGTATCTTGCACATTAGGTGTGTGTGTGTGCGTGCGCGCGTGCGTGTGCATGCATTCATGTGTGCGTATGTGTGCATGCGTGTGTGCGTGTGTGTGCATGCACATAGTGAATAAGTGTGATCACAGCTGGGCTCTAGTTTTCATCACAGTAAACAAACTAAACATTGTGTTATCTCTCCCCCTGTGTTCGTCACACACTGTAAACTCCTGGACCAAATGGACCCCTAGGGGCCTGTTACACATTAAAGTGCTTTTATATTGGTGAGGGATTTGACATTGTTTATCCTCTAAAATCCTAAAGGTTGACTTGACTTGTGAGGCTGATAAACTGATCTGTGTGCTTTGTGGAGGTTTAGTAAAGGTAGTTGTCTCCACCGTAAGGTGGTGACTATAAATCGTACCCCGTCCTTCCGCGCGTCTGTCCGCCATCATGTCCGTGCATACGATGACGTCATGATGACGTAGTGACTAAGATAGGTTTATATATAATCATGAGTATCATGAGTATTGTCTCTGAGCCCGGACGGTGGAGACCTGTGCCCCGTAGGGGCACAACTCTTGTTCAGTGATAAACTGATCTGTGTGCTTTGTGGAGGTTTAGTAAAGGTAGTTCAGTGATAAACTGATCTGTGTGCTTTGTGGAGGTTTAGTAAAGGTAGTTCAGTGATAAACTGACCTGTGTGCTTTGTGGAGGTTTAGTAAAGGTAGTTCAGTGATAAACTGACCTGTGTGCTTTGTGGAGGTTTAGTAAAGGTAGTTCAGTGATAAACCAGTCAGTGTGTCTGGATGTAGAAGTTTATTAAAGGTAGTTAAATATTCTTTATAGAGCAGCTTTATTGCTCTGTGTAAAGAAAGGGTCATTGTTACACAGTAATCCTCCTTGGGATGTTCCTGCAAACATACAGTAGATCTAGCCTGGTTCAGACCATAGACCTGGTTCAGACCATAGACCTGGTTCAGACCCATAGACCTGGTTCAGACCATAGACCTGGTTCAGACTCATCCACGCATCCCACTCTGAGTGCACTCTGAGTAGGGCATTAATGACTTGAGATTTTTTCAAGTCGACTTGTCAGACAGTAAAGTCAAGTATCGATTTATCGTTTTATGGCGTGCGGGGGGGGGGGATCAAATGGTGCCGCTATTATGCCGGCGCAGACAGTGCTTGTACAAAACACATCGCGAGGCTACGCATAATATGAAAACAATATTGGCACACAGCACAGCACAACGTCCACTATGGCCAGCCATAAAAACACATAACATTATCAATACACAGCAGCCAGCCCGCACGTTAGAACGTAACAGACATGCTCGTTCTAACATAGCGGCCACATTATGATCCATTTACATGTAGCCTTCTCCTCCTCCTCCTCCTCCAACACCACCATATTGCGCCGCTTTTCTTTTCTGAATGAACGAGGCTGGATCGGTCTCTGCAGGTGGGGGAGCACAGTGACAGCTCACGGACGCAGCCGGAACGCATGTGGCCCATGGGGGAACGCATTTGGCCCAAGCCGGGATGGCGTTCCGACTTGTTCCGGCACAAATTAAGCCCTGGGCTAACCCTTTAGCAATTGGGCCTTGTTGGGTTACAAATGAAGCACTGTCCATGGATAAAATGCAGAATAAGCAGTGGGCCCTGCTATGAAAAAGGTTGAAAACCTCTGTAATAATGGAAATGTTCATCTGTGATCTGCTTGTATTGAACAATGTTAAACTCACCAACATTGCAGCTGTAGAGAAAGCTTGAATTCTCCTCGCTCTACTATTCCTTGTCATTTAACCACAGATGGTCTGTGTTGTTTTCTCTCACTGCAGTGTTTCTGTATCATTAGTATCTTCTGCTCACGGCGCAGCAGTTTGTAAACGATCAGTTGTAAAATGATCGTTATAAATACAGTGTATTGGATTGTACTGACCCTTTCCATACGGCGTTGGTCTGCTGTGTGTGAGTGTAGTAAACTATACTGTACTGTGAGTATAGTAATCCATACTGTACTGTGAGTATAGTAATCCATACTGTACTGTGAGTATAGTAATCCATACTGTACCGTGAGTATAGTAATCCATACTGTACTGTGAGTATAGTAATCCATACTGTACTGTGAGTATAGTAATCCATACTGTACTGTGAGTATAGTAATCCATACTGTACTGTGAGTATAGTAATCCATACAGTATAGTAATCTATACAGTATCGTAATCCATACAGTATAGTAATCCATACTGTACTGTGAGTATAGTAATCTATACTGAACTGTGATTATAGTAATCCATACTGTACTGTGAGTATAGTAATCCATACTGTACTGTGAGTATAGTAATCCATACAGTATAGTAATCTATACAGTATCGTAATCCATACAGTATAGTAATCCATACAGAATAGTAATCCATACTGTACTGTGAGTATAGTAATCTATACTGTACCGTGAGTATAGTAATCTATACTGAACTGTGATTATAGTAATCTATACTGAACTGTGATTATAGTAATCTATACTGAACTGTGATTATAGTAATCTATACTGTACTGTGAGTATTGTAATCCTACTGTACTGTGAGTATAGTAATCCATACAGTATAGTAATCCATACAGTATAGTAATCCATACAGTATAGCAGAGATGCCCACGAGTCTCGTCGGTCGAGTCCGAGTCGAGTCCGAGTCTTTGGCTTTGGAGTCCGAGTCGAGTCCGAGTCTTTGGCTTCGGAGTCCGAGTCGAGTCGCGAGTCTCTGATCTCGACTCGCGAGTCAGTCGCGAGTCTTTTTTTTTTCCTATCGTTTTTAAAATGTAGCCTGAATACAAAACTATGATCCGACGGATTGCACAATGCTACAACACATCCACATAGACACGGCGGTCTCAGTATAGCAGGGGTTTTCAACAGGTGGTCCAGGGACCACCAGTGGTCCCTGAGAGGGTTCCAGGTGGTCCCCAGGCTAAATGATGGAAAGTTGGTTAACCAGATGTAACTCTTGAGTGTAAAAATGAAACCAAATGTACCCTTGCGGGTCCATTTGGTTTCATTTTTACACTCTCAAGAGTTAAAATATTCATCATCTGAATTAGCACCACTTAATTAAGAAATTTACACTGTTTTGTCGGCAAAATCCAGCCTGGAATTGTGAACAAAACAAAAACAAATCTTTATTTTTGGGTATTTGTATTTGGTGTGAAAATGTAATCAAATGGTGGTACGTGGCCCAAATGCGGAATAAGTGGTGGTCCCTGGAGTCAAAAAGGTTGAAAACCCTGCAGTATAGCATATATATGACCACGTTAGGAAAGGGTGAACAAATGTACTCACAAATGCTTGCTTATCACGGTCGAAGTTCCACAACTGCAACGGATTTATCGTCAGGGAGGAAAGTTATATCCACAGTGATTGATTGATTGATTCATTAGAAGAGGGTCCCCAACGTCGGAAATATTAAACATGTATTTTGCAGCATCACCATCCGTCTGTGTGGAATCAGGTTCCAAGCCCAGGAACACTTGCTTGGTTGATTTATAATCCATTTAGTCGGTTGTTTATAATACTAGAAGCGAGCATAACAGCTAGCATAACTTGCGCCCACACATTTGTTTGTTGTATGGTCACCATGACAACCCGTATTAGCCGCCTACGAAGTCAAATCACGGCGACAAAGCCGCTCCGATCCAAAAAGTTGAGATTACAAACGTGCCATCCTCACTCAGTTTTCAGGCGATTGTTTTAATTCCAATTTGTCAATACAGTGCATAATTTATATATTTTATATTTTCATTGGGTAAAGGTATAGGCCATGTTTTTTCATCAAACAATATGAAGATAGATGTCCTTTTTATTCACGCAGCTTAGAGACACGTGTGCTGGCAGTCAATCATGCCAGTCTGAATCTGGGCCAGATCTATTAAGCAAAGCTGCCTATAATATTAAATGAAAAAGTCAATAACTTTGCCTGCTATGTACTGTATGTTTGTCATACCTTTTAATTTTGCATTAAAAACATGTTCAGCGAAATCCCCCGTTTATAGCGTGTGTGCGCTGCGCACGAGAACTCCTGCAGTGCCCAAACTCTGTTTTCCTTTGCGCACGGGGGTTGACAGGAAAAAAGGACAATGGATTTTTTTGTGGGTACAAAAAAGTAATGCAAGACTCTTAAAGACTCGAGGAGTCATTGAGAGTCATTGAGCTCGAGTCAGAGTCGAGTCAGAGTCATTAGGGACGGAGTCAGAGTCGAGTCTCGAGTCGCATTTTGCCAACTCGAGTCGGAAAAGAGTCCGAGTCTTCAACTCGAGTCGCCATCTCTGCAGTATAGTAATCCATACTGTACTGTGAGTATAGTAATCTATACTGAACTGTGAGTATAGTAATCCATACTGTACCGTGAGTATAGTAATCCATACAGTATAGTAATCCATACTGTACTGTGAGTATTGTAATCCATAATGTGCTGTGAGTATAGTAATACATACAGCGTTGGCCTGCTGTACTGTTACTATTACTATGCTGTGCGGAGTATAGTAGTAGTAATCCTCATCTCAATCACTGTTCCACAGTGATCATGACAGAAGGATCATCGACAGCACTGACTGGTTCAGTGATCAGTAATGGGTGACCAGATGTTCAGTGATCAGTAATACGTGACCAGATGTCCATCTTTTCCCTGGGACAGTCCCTCAAGTCATTTCAAAGACTTTTCAAACGTCCCACAAATTAGCCCTTCATTAAGTCCCTCCCCAATCTGTCCTTGTCCAATAGGCACCTTATAGAGGAAAGCTTGACCTGCGTAGCAACAGTTGTATTTGGACTGGGGTTGGACAGTGACTAGACTCCACCCCATAGGCTGGGGTTTAGAGAAGGGACCATTGCAGGGGGGGATTGGCACATATTTTCCCACCGGGACAATGTTGCCTTTGCCAGGCCACCCTGGGGGGGGGGGGGGGGGGGGGGGGGGGGGAAGCTGGTTAACCAGATGTAACTCTTTGAGAGCGTAAAAATGAAACCAAATGGACCCTTGCGGGTCCATTTGGTTTCATTTTTACACCCTCAAGAGTTAAAATATTAATCATGTGAATTAGCCCAACTTAGTCTACACAACTAGAGAATGTAGAAGAATGTAGTGCATTTTGGATCTTGTCCTCCAGGCCACTAGGTGGCGCAGGCCACCGGGAAAACTCCCTGTACCCCAGATGGCCAATCCGCCCCTGGATCATTGTTCCGTTTTCCCCTGCACTCCACTTGACCCAACATGATGCAACACTTCTGTCCCTCATTATTGAACATTTTGGATCTGGTCACCCTACTGTAGGTCAGTAGGTCAGGATCACTGATTTATAGAACAATTCACCTGATGGGATGATTACAGATTATTGATCTGTTTAGTGTGTGTGTGTGTGTGTGTGTGTGTGTGTGTGTGTGTGTGTGTGTGTGTGTGTGTGTGTGTGTGTGTGTGTGTGTGTGTGTGTGTGTGTGTGTGTGTGTGTGGTCAAGGTCCTTAGAGGCCAATAGAGTGCTGGATAAACATCCAACAAAAAACAGCATCACACTGTTCTGATTGCTGTCATTAAAGGAGTCTATCGATGGATCAATGTGACGATCAGGAACTGATCTACGATCAAAAGTTCCATAGATCAGACCCCCCCTCCCCATGCCCATGCCTAGATCCGCCCTGGATTGAACGCGAGAAAAGTGACCTTCAGCAGGGCTTGACACTAACACTTGCCCGCTTGCCCGGGGCAAGTAAAAAAAATGGTGGGGCAAGTGAAGACTGCTACCTGGTTGCCCGATCGGGCAAGTGTGCAACTTAGTGCACTATAACACAACACAAGATAAATTTGTCTTGAAGGCAGTCATTGCATTCTGCCTCTGTGTCTTTCACTGCTTTCTAGCTATCTCTACCTATCTCTCTCCCAGGTTCATTTGGTTCCAAACTATCATTTTGCTGGGGTCAGGGACCACTGGGTCTGTGACCACTATATGGGCTAATTAAGATGATGAATTTTAACTCTTGAGAGCATAAAAATGAAACCAAATGGTTTCATTTTGGTTTCATTTTTTTACGTTCTCAAGAGTTACATCTGGTTAACCAACTTAGCTGGGGACCACCTGGAACCCTCTCAGGGAAAGCACCCCAAGTAGGAAGTAAACTTAAATGCAAAATTTACAATATATTTTTGGGGGGCGGCAAGTGACCATGACCTGAGGGCAAGTAGAACCTGGCTTGCACTTGCCCGATGGGCAAGTGCCTCGGAGACCTTAGTGTCAACCCTGTGGAACATGTTCACAAAGTGGTTGCTCTTCTCTCTCTCTCTGTCAGATCCCTCAGATCAGCTATGGCTCCACGGCTCCGGAGCTGAGTGACGACCGTCGCTACGACTTCTTCTCCCGGACCGTTCCTCCAGACACCTTCCAGGCTCAGGCCATGGTGGACCTTCTGCAGGCTCTGGGCTGGAGCTACGTCTCCACCGTGGCGTCAGAGGGCAGCTACGGAGAGAAGGGCGTGGAGGCCTTCACACAGCTGTCCAAGGAAGGTGAGTCCAAGGAAGTGGGGACTGATCTAAGTACCGAAGTCCCAAAGATCAGAACTCCCATTAGTCCCAACATGCGCTGGAAATCCACTATCAGCTGCGACCTGCTTGATGTGGTTATGGTGAGGATGAAATCCACTATCAGCTGCGACCTGCTTGATGTGGTTATGGTGAGGATGAAAATCACTATCAGCTGCGACCTGCTTGATGTGGTTATGGTGAGGATGAAATCCACTATCAGCTGCGACCTGCTTGATGTGGTTATGGTGAGGATGAAATCCACTATCAGCTGTGACCTGCTTGATGTGGTTATGGTGAGGATGAAATCCACTATCAGCTGCGACCTGCTTGATGTGGTTATGGTGAGGATGAGGGTTAGAGAAGGGTTTAGGCATGTTTGTAGCAAAACCCTACCCTTCTCCAACCGTAACCCTAAGAGCCTAAACCCCGACGCTCAACACCTCACAGACCTGACGGTCTGTGAAGTGGTTGAGCGTCGGGGATTTAGGCTTAGGGTTACGGTTGGAGAAGGGTAGGGTTTTGCGTCTCGTAGTTTCGGAACAATGGGAGGTCGCAACAATGGGAGGTCGGAATAATGACATTGCACCAAGGAAGTTACGGAGAGAAGGGCGTGGAAGCCTTCACACAGCTGTCTAAGTGTTCTTGTTCTAGCTTCAGCGTGTGTGTGTGCCGTGGGAGGGGGAGGAGGGAGTGGCAGAGTGGGGGGGTGCCCAGTGGCGTGCACAGTGCGAGGTAGCAGCGGCAGGGAGTTCAGCATCCTGACGGAGAGAAGCCTAGGAGAGAAGGATGTGGAGGCCTTCACACAGCTGTAGAAAGGAAGGTGAGTCAGAGAGAAGGGCGTGGAGGCCTTCACACACATAGATACTGTATATAAGAAAGCTAGATGGCTCGCCCCCGCTGCTGGCCAATCAGGAGCGACGTCGTTCACGGCGGCCATCTTGTGAGAGGAGAGCAACATTGTGTCTATGAGCATATACTTTTTAAATGACTGAATTTTCAACCGATTTTCTATGAAATGTTCTATGAAATGTTCATTTCATAGAACATTCCTGCAGAAACAATACAGCAGCTGCCAATCAAATTATGCATCATGTCTTGTTTTGTGTCGAGTTTTCCTCTGTTTTTTAATAGGACTTTCTTTCAGCTTCTGTGTCTCCAGACCTGTTGTTATATAATGCAGTGGTTTTCAACCTTCTTTCATACCAGGGCCCACTGTTGCATTTTACTACATGCATTTTAGCCATGGACCACCACTTGATGTTGAGTTTTAATCTCTCGGACCCAAAACTAAGCATTTTCCAGTTTGTGTCTCTGCATGATTCAGCACTAAGTGACCATAAATCAGTGGTTTTCAACCTTTTTGACACCAGGGACCACCATTTATTCAGCATTTGAGCCACGGACCACCATTCGATTACATTTTCACCCCAAAGACCTAAAACTAAAGAATTATGTTGGTTTTGTCCACAATTCAGGGCTGGATTTTGCCAACAAAACAGTATAAACTTCTTAATTAAGTGGTGCTAATTCAGATGATGAATATTTTAACTCTTGAGAGTGTGAAAATGAAACCAAATGGACCCGCAAGGGTCCATTTGGTTTCATTTTTACATTCTCAAGAGTTACATCTGGTTAACCAACTTTCCATCATTTGGCCTGGGGACCACCTGGAACCCTCTCAGGGACCACTGGTGGTCCCTGGACCACCTGTTGAAAACCCCTGCCATAAATGAACTGCACTTTCCAAAAGGAACTGCAGTTTACGAAAGCAAAGTGCAGTTCAGTTCCTCCCTGATTGTCACTTTGACCTTTATGTAGTGACCCACAACACACACACACACACACACACACACACACACACACACACACACACACACACACACACACACACACACACACACACACACACACACACACACACACAGAGCTGTGTCCATTAGCAGTCTCTCCATCCATCTCCATGTCTGATGATTGACCAGTGTGTGAAGAAACCCTGTGGAACGGATGATGGAAGCTAATGATCTCCTGTGGGGGAGGGGGGGGGGCTGTGGGAGGGTGGGGGTGTGTGTGTGTGTGTGTGGGGGGGGGTAGAGTCCAGCTGAGTCCTCCATGAATATTTCATCTTAGAGCTGCAGATGATACAGCCATTAAAAGTTGAAGAGGATGTTTGTGGCAGGAGAGAGAGAGAGAGAGAGAGAGAGAGAGAGAGAGAGAGAGAGAGAGAGAGAGAGAGAGAGAGAGAGAGAGAGAGAGAGAGAGAGAGAGAGAGAGAGAGAGAGAGAGAGAGAGAGAGAGAGAGAGAGAGAGAGAGAGAGAGAGAGAGAGAGAGAGAGAGAGAGAGAGAGAGAGAGAGAGAGAGAGAGAGAGAGAGAGAGAGATGAAAAGCAGGGATAAAGGTTTGGTTAATCAATGAGTGTGAATAAAAAGATCACCAGAATCAGACGTGGCGTGTACACGAAACGAGTGTGTGACACACAACACACAACACACAACACTGGACTGTGTGATAACGCTCAACGTCACACGCTTGCTTTGTCGCATGGTGTTTTCTAAGTGCAAACTAATACATATAATTCTGGGGATCGTTAACATGAAAGCTTTTAAACATGACTGGAAACATGAGGTTTTCCAGGAAAAAGTACAATCTGGTGTCTTAAAGGTGGAGTGCCAAGATTTTTTTCTACCCTAAAACATGATCATCAGGCATTAATGTTATATGAAAAGTAAGATTTCTTCCCAAAAAGTGTACAGTGTTTGGTAACTGTCAACTGTCAAGGGGGCGGGGCTGAGCACATGATGTCACTATATTTAAGTTTTTTTCATTGGTACGTTTGACTGGAAAGGTTCAGCCCCCAGGAAGAAACCCTAAATACAAAGTGAAGACATCATTGCACATAAAAAAAAAAAAACACTAGGGGGTCTATTTACATACTGTCACCTCTTAAACATGTACTAAATTGGAAAAAATACAAAAATCACGGCACCCCCTCTTTACATAAATTGAAAAAAATACAAAAATCACGGTTCTTAACAGATCTGGTGTTGACTCATCCTCTCACTGCTGAGACGCTGTCAGTCAGTCAGTCGGAGAGGAAAATAAAAAACAGTTTGCTTTATTTGCACAGAAACCGCATGAGAATGATATCAACGTGAAGAGATGAAAAAAAGGTTCTCCACCGACGCATGCAAGTCGAGGCAAAAGAAAAATACATCTTGCATTGGCATGGCTGGATGAGGATTTCTACATGAAGGAGAGATCCTCCAACACCCTAAGGATTCATGTCTTTTAATAAAAGCACACATTATGCAACATCCATACCAGAGTATACCCACAGGACCATGTGCTGTATGTGGATGGATAGGATCTGTGTGTTCTGTAGATTCAACACACCTACAGTATACAGCGGTGTCAAACCCAAATACAGAGTGGGCCAAAATAGAAACATTGGTACAAGTCGAGGGCCGGAGATACCGGTCTGTGTTTCAACACCGGTTTACCATGACGTCCCTGTCAAACAGCAAACAAGTAATTTCCCTTCGAAAATCAATGTCTCTTAATGGCAAGATAATTGTAAAGATGAAACTGCCTGCATTAAAAACTGTTTTAAGTTTTAATGAAAAATAGCAGGTGTTCACGCTATGAGACGTGAACACCTGCTATTTTTCAGGGGAAAATCTTCAATGACAACCAAAGCACATTGCTCCTACAGTAATTCCAACGTCGTATTAGTTGGTCAAACTTGTCTTCAGTACATGGACAATGTGTATTCATTAGTTGGACAACTTGTCTTCAGTAGTTGGACAATGTGTATTCATTAGTTGGACTACTTGTCTTCAGTAGTTGGACAATGTGTATTCATTAGTTGGACAACTTGGGTTCAGTAGATGGACAATGTGTATTCATTAGTTGGACAACTTGTCTTCAGTAGTTGGACAATGTGTATTCATTAGTTGGACAACTTGTTTCAGTAGTTGGACAACATGTCTTCATTACTTAGTAGGACAAACGATATAGAAATCATAAAAGCTTGGAATTTAGTGATACAGATCCGAGAATGGAGTGTGTGCGTGTGCGTGCGTGTGTGTGCGTGTGCGCGTGCGCGTGCGTGTGCGAGTGCACATCCATCTGGTTCCAGTGAACTGTCAGATGCATTAGCATGTTTCCACTTCAAGTAGAAGCATGCAGAAGACTAATGCAATCATGGTTATAGCTGTCCACCCATTATCCTGTGTGTGTGTGTGTGTGTGTGTGTGTGTGTGTGTGTGTGTGTGTGTGTGTGTGTGTGTGTGTGTGTGTGTGTGTGTGTGTGTGTGTGTGTGTGTGTGTGTGTGTGTGTGTGTGTGTGTGTGTGTGTGTGTGTGTGTGTGTGTGTGTGTGTGTGAGATGGTCATCAGTCAGTATTGTATTGATTTCTCCTCTCATCTCCTCTCTCTCATTTGTCTGGTTCTGGTGAACGGTCCATGGTTGGTTCAGTCCAGAGTCAAGTGGAAACAGGATACACTTTGGTTCTGTTTGATCAGAAACGATCCAATGAAAGCAAATGTGAACAGAGAAATGAAAAAAAAAAAAAAAATAAATAAAATAAAATAAAATAAAATAAAATAAAATAAAATAAAATAAAATAAAATAAAGAACCTCTGAGTGTAACTGATTGAAGCGTTCTGCTGCAGACAGCAACATCATCTCTCATTAGAACTGTGGGATAAGCAGTGGAAGTAGTAAACACATTTATCATTTAGTACAGGGCTTTTCAAACTTTTTGACTCCAGGGACCACCATTTATTCAGCATTTATTCAGCATTTGACCATTTGATGCCATTTTAGCCCCAAAGAGCTTTTGGTTTTGTTCACAATTCCAGGCTGTGTTTTGCCAACAATACATGGAAACCTCTTAATTAAGTGGTGCTAATTCAGAGTGTGAAAATGAAACCAAATGGACCCACAAGGGTCCATTTGGTTTCGTTTTTACATTCTCAAGAGTTACATCTGGTTAACCAACTTTCCATCATTTAGCCTGGGGACCACCTGGAACCTTCTCAGGGACCACTGGTGGTCCCCGGACCACCTGTTGAAAACCCCTGCTATATAGGTATAGACATGCTCTGGTTGTGTTATAGAGGTATAGACATGCCCAGGGTGTGTTATAGAGGTATAGACATGCTCAGGGTGTGTTATAGAGGTATAGACATGCTCAGGGTGTGTTATAGAGGTATAGACATGCTCTAGGGCGTGTTATAGAGGTATAGACATGCTCTGGGTGTGTTATAGAGGTATAGACATGCTCAGGGCGTGTTATAGAGGTATAGACATGCTCTGGGTGTGTTATAGAGGTATAGACATGCTCAGGGTGTGTTATAGAGGTATAGACATGCTCTGGGTGTGTTATAGAGGTATAGACATGCTCAGGGTGTGTTATAGAGGTATAGACATGCTCAGGGTGTGTTATAGAGGTATAGACATGCTCTGGGTGTGTTATAGAGCTATAGACATGCTCAGGGTGTGTTGTAGAGGTATAGACATGCTCAGGGTGTGTTGTAGAGGTATAGACATGCTCAGGGTGTGTTATAGATGTATAGACATGCTCTGGGTGTGTTGTAGAGGTATAGACATGCTCAGGGTGTGTTGTAGAGGTATAGACATGCTCTGGTGGTGTGTGTTCGCTCTAGGTCGTGTTCCACAACTGGTAGCACATTACTAATTCATGTAAATCATGGGTATTAATAGAGAGACCTTCGGCCAGCAGGTGAGAGATAATGCCAGGGTTATGTCAGCCTGTGGATCCTAACAGCAGGGTGCGTTGCATGTCTCTACTAGGGCTGCAGAACAATATTGTCAATTGAAGGTTCGAATTTAAAATAAATAGTAATAAAAATACTGTGCGAGTTTCCACGAGACGCGCTGGCCCACATGAACTAAAACAAACTAATATACCAAAATAGGCTGTTAACTCCTTGACTGTTTTACCACGACTTTTTGGGTGATTGATTATTCTGTTGTCTGTTCATCACCCAAAAAGTCGTTTTGGGTTTTGTTTTATTAACAAGCTCATTAACTCACTGCACACCACCTGATGAAGTCCTTTAAGTGGTGATTGCACTACAAAACCCCCAAAACACCTCACACACTTTACAACTATCATTAATAAATGATGAATTGTATAACTTTAAATGCATTTATCTCTGAATGAGCCCTGGAAACAGTGAAATGTGAAAATACGGGCTGCTTTGTCAAATGTATTAAAAAAAAAAACCTGAAACATATCAACTGATTTTATTTCTTCCCTTAAAGTAGACACCTTAAGCTGTCTTTGGAGCTCATTCATTTGCACAAATTCACAACAGAGGATTTTCTATAAATTATTTAGTTGCTATTGAACCTAATGGGAGCGAGCCTAGCTTTTCTGCCAATCTGTCAAAGAGTTAAGATGATTATCAATCATTAATTTGATCTTGCAAGACTCGAGAGAGCAGAGCATTTCTCAGCACCAGCCGTAGACAATACAGAACTGGAGCAAATAGAGGAACAAACAGGATGTTTTACAGCATATTAACACACCCAGTGCCAGCCTTTTTTCATATTTTTTGAGTTAGCCAGTGCCAGCGATTTTCATCTAAAAGTCATATTTCATATGTCGGTCCATGTTTTCCGTCAGACAAGTTAGTTGGCGACACACTTCTGGTTCCGGGTTGGTCCGTCCCTTATTTTGGTCCGTTCTGAATGGAATATGCGGTCGCTGCTCGCTGCTGTTATCATTGGGATCGTATCAAACCAGCGACGGTGACGTAGATCAACCTAAGAGGCATCGGTCATAACTATTTTTCATAATGTTATTTTGTCTCCACCAGGCCGGAGGCCTGGTGGAGACAAACATATAATATGTTTTGCACTCCGTCCGTCTGTGTGTGTGTCCGTCTGTCCGTCTGTCCGTCCGTCCGTTCTTCCGCCCGTCCGTCCGTCCGTCCGTCCGTCCGTCCGTCCGTCCGTCCGTCCGTCCCCGGGTCTGTCTGTTACCAGGTAATCTCTGGCGCGGTTAACCTGATCGATGCCAAAATTTGCACACATACTCCCTGGGTGCCAACCATGAACCTCTGCCCTTAAGTTTCCCCAACGGCATGTTATAGTGCCACCAGGCGGCCTATTTTGGCCATTTTTTGGCAAAAATCTGTGTGTGTGTCTGTCTGTTACCACCTAATCTCCCAAACCGTTAACCCGATCGATGTGTGTGGTGTTGTGGGATGTTTCCACCATGCAACAAACTCCAGAGTGTTGCACACACTATAACAGCACAGTGAGGATAATGGGTTTAAATATTTGTCAGGTTTTCGGGGAGCAGAATGCTATGCCAAAGATGTTTCTCTAAAAGTAATGAGCCTGAGGAGACTGAGGGGAATTTAAGGACAGGAGTTTCTTTGAACGTTTCTCTGTATTTATTCCTGGAGACACTGAACTGAAATGTTATCTGGTATTACTGAGAGAGAGACAGGGGCGGATGTAACGTTTCACAATTAGGGGGGGCAGGAGAAAATGGTATGGGTGCGGAAATCGCACCCATACCATTTTCAGTTACAGGACTTTTATTAGTCAAGTGAAGCATCAGGGTTAGGGTTAGGTTTGGGACTCTGGGTTTGGTTTGTCCGGCCAAAGGCCGGACGGTTAGGTTCAGGCTAGGTCCCTGTGAGGTTAGGTTGAGGGTCAGGGTTTTGGGTGGGGCTTAGCATTCGAGGGGATTATCTGGTTAGGGTTAGGGTTAGGGTTGTTGTTCCATGTTCAGATTCCAGGCGGGTAACATAGGACCCTTTTTAAAGAAAAGGGTCCTATGTTGTCTCTCTCTCTCTATAGGGGGTCTGTGCGTCTCTCAGTCAGTCAGACTACCTCGCAGCTCTCTCTCTCTCTCTATAGGAGGACTCTGCGTCTCTCAGTCAGTCAGACTACCTCGCAGCTCTCTCTCTCTCTCTATAGGAGGACTCTGCGTCTCTCAGTCAGTGAGACTTCCTGTCTCTCTCTCTCTTCAGGAGGACTCTGCGTCTCTCAGTCAGTGAGACTTCCTGTCTCTCTCTCTCTTCAGGAGGACTATGTGTTACCTGTCTCTCTCTCTCTCTCTCTAGGAGGACTCTGCGTCTCTCAGTCAGTGAGACTTCCTGTCTCTCTCTCTCTTCAGGAGGACTATGTGTTACCTGTCTCTCTCTCTCTCTCTCTAGGAGGACTCTGCGTCTCTCAGTCAGTGAGACTTCCTCTCAGCTCTCGTCAGGAGGATTATGACGTTGCCGTCCAGCGGCTGTTAGAGACGCCCAGAGCCACCGCCGTCATCCTGTTCGCCAGCGAGGAGGACGTACGGTGAGGAAGACACACCTGGGGCTGACTGGGACACACCTGGGGCTGTCTGGGACACACCTGGGACTGTCACACACCTGCCAGCAATTGAAATTCAAAACATCAGTGAATGCCAACAGATCATTTCATCTTGTCACGGTTCAACCCAAATATTTATCAGTGTAACTCATTCCAGAAATGTCTGATCTCTACAAGTCATACCTTGTTGTAAAGGTGAATAATCAGTGATTATAATCATAGAAGATACAATACAACCTGATACTATTGAGATGGAGAAAATAATTCCTGTGCCAGGGGCGGATTGGCACATATTTTCCCACCGGGACAATTTTGCCTTTGCCAGGCCACCCTGGGGGCGGGAGGGGGTGGGGCAGCTGGTTAACTAGATGTAACTCTTTGAGAGCGTAAAAATGGAACCAAATGGACCCGCAAGGGTCCATTTGGTTCCATTTTTACACCCTCAAGAGCCGAGCATCGAGCACATTCTAGTGCATTTTGGAAGTGCCACTAGTGCATTTTGGATCTTGTCCAGGCCACTAGGTGGCGCAGACCACCGGGAAAACTCCCTGTACTCTAGATGGCCGATCCGGCCCTGGGGTCTGCCCACACCTGCACACACACGCACGCACGCATGCACGCACGCACGCGCGCACACACACACACACACACACACACACACACACACACACACACACACACACACACACACACACACACACACACACACACACACCTGCAAACAAAATCATGTCTCGGAGGAGATCAGGGAATACAGATGACAACTCAAAACGCAGAGAGATATTATTGTTTCATCCACAACGCCCTGCGGGACAAAACGTAGGAGAAAACAACACTGAATCAAACATTAGTTTTAATACTCTGATAAACCCAGACTGAAGATGAATGCAGAGGAATAAACACTCCAGTAACCCTAAAGGGGCTTACAGACGGCGAGGAATAAATCGCCCATTCTGAATTATTCTCAATGGGGACGGCGTTTTTGAGCCCAAAAGCTCAAAAAACTACCCACGTTCAAGAGGGTGTTTAACACCGGTCGATTATTGCCCGGCGTCACAGATTTTTGTTGCGTGCGTGCTCGTTTTGTGATCGCGCGCACGAGTTTTAAGAAGTTCAATCCCAGTGAACTTTTTGAAAAAAAGCTTGGCAATTTATTATTAGCAACCAAACAACATAGTGAGGACGATGAGGACCCTCTACCAGTAGACCTGCACAGTGACTTCACCGTTTCTGTTCCAGGAGTGGATTCCCTAATCATTTAAGGCTCTGGCGCAGCCGAGCCAGGGCCGGATCTAGCCAGCCCTACTAGGGTGGGCTGGAAGAATGGCAGGGTGGGCAACTCTAAAGTTTGTCATAAGAAGCAGTGCTTTTGAAGATTTTTGATACCAGGGCCCACTATTTATTCGGCTTTTATTCACCATTTGAGGACATTTTACTGGTTGAAAACCACTGATATTACCTTTCATTGGGTGGGCAGAATGCACGTGTGGGCCCACCTCTGCCCCCCTCTAGATCCGGCCCTGAGCCGAGCCATGACGTGAGTTGTGGCAATTCTGCTCTTACGTTCAAATGTTTACAACGCCGTTCTGCGCGACGTGTTGTGAGTTTGTGTCACGGTCACGCTATGACAAAGTGAAGCATGTTGGTTACATGCTTTTAGCCAGCAGAGTTTATTATACAACATATTTAAACCATGCTGGATGCTGCCCATCTTATTTTAACCTACACAACTTGGAATAATTATAGTCTACGTTCAAATATCCACCTCTACGGCTGCAGCCATCATTATTGGTGAGTCATTAATTCATTGAATTGTAAATTCAGCGTGATCATGATCAGGTAGCCTGCTTGACTGCAAGTAAGTTACTGGGAAGTTGTGCTGAGCCACGCATTTCGTGCGGACGCCCCCCGGCTGGCTGGCTTACGTCAGTGGTTTTCAACCAGTGGTCCGAGGACCACCAGTGGTCCTTGAGAGGGTGACAGCAACGGGATGTAAACAACCAAATACGTAGCTGCTAACCAAATGAACCCGCTAACGGCATGTAAACAACCAAATACGTAGTTAACCAAATGGACCCGCTAACGGCATGTAAACAACCAAATACGTAGCTAACCAAATGGACCCGCTAACGGCATGTAAACAACCAAATACGTAGCTAACCAAATGGACCCGCTAACGGCATGTAAACAACCAAATACGTAGCTAACCAAATGGACCCGCTAACGGCATGTAAACAACCAAATACGTAGCTAACCAAATGGACCCGCTAACGGCATGTAAACAACCAAATACGTAGCTAACCAAATGGACCCGCTAACGGCATGTAAACAACCAAATACGTAGCTAACCAAATGGACCCGCTAACGGCATGTAAACAACCAAATACCTAGCTAACCAAATGGACCCGCTAACGGCATGTAAACAACCAAATACGTAGCTAACCAAATGGACCCACTAACGGCATGTAAACAACCAAATACGTAGCTAACCAAATGGACCCGCTAACGGCATGTAAACAACCAAATACGTAGCTAACCAAATGGACCCGCTAACGCCATGTAAACAACCAAATACGTAGCTAACCAAATGGACCCGCTAACGGCATGTAAACAACCAAATACGTAGCTAACCAAATGGACCCGCTAACGGCATGTAAACAACCAAATACGTAGCTAACCAAATGGACCCGCTAACGGCATGTAAACAACCAAATACCTAGCTAACCAAATGGACCCGCTAACGGCATGTAAACAACCAAATACGTAGCTAACCAAATGGACCCGCTAACGGCATGTAAACAACCAAATACGTAGCTAACCAAATGGACCCGCTAACGGCATGTAAACAACCAAATACGTAGCTAACCAAATGGACCCGCTAACGGCATGTAAACAACCAAATACCTAGCTAACCAAATGGACCCGCTAACGGCATGTAAACAACCAAATACGTAGCTAACCAAATGGACCCACTAACGGCATGTAAACAACCAAATACGTAGCTAACCAAATGGACCCGCTAACGGCATGTAAACAACCAAATACGTAGCTAACCAAATGGACCCGCTAACGGCATGTAAACAACCAAATACGTAGCTAACCAAATGGACCCGCTAACGGCATGTAAACAACCAAATACGTAGCTAACCAAATGGACCCGCTAACGGCATGTAAACAACCAAATACGTAGCTAACCAAATGGACCCGCTAACGGCATGTAAACAACCAAATACCTAGCTAACCAAATGGACCCGCTAACGGCATGTAAACAACCAAATACGTAGCTAACCAAATGGACCCGCTAACGGCGTGCTGGAACTAAATGCAGAAGCGCAGCGTGGATTGATATGAACACAGCTGTTTGCACTTTGGGGAACTTGATTATACAGCGGTCCAATATAGAGTGGAGCGGTGAATTCTATGAAAACGTGGCACAAATCTTTCAATATATTATTTCAGCAGCATTTTTAACTCAAACCTTTGCTTCTGGGGGATTCCTATAACATGTTTTCTGATGTGGTCCGCGTGAGCTTGTAGGTCTGATATTTCTCAATAGCCAAAACACCTAAAGGCGTAACGTGTTCAGAACGGCTTAAAACAACACATGACGGGTCCTGTCAGAGCATCTGTTTAGAGGCTCCCTCACCTTTTTAGCTGCGCTTTTATTTTGAACTAAGCTCCATTGATCACCTTTTAGCTGTGCTTTTATTTTGAACTAAGCTCCATTGATCACCTTTTAGCTGCGCTTTTATTTTGAACTAAGCTCCATTGATCACCTTTTAGCTGTGCTTTTATTTTGAACTAACCATCTGTGCAGTAAATGTCAGCAGTATAATAAACATGACTGTTCCTGTAGGGAAAGACAACAAGCCTTTTAAATGCTGCTGTAAAGCTTCCCTGTGCTGTAGGACATTATACATAAAACTGGTCGCATTTTTAGGAACACCCAGCATTTGTTCAGCATAAAGGCTTTTGTTAAAATGTAATCTGTATCAGAAAAAGTTATTGTCATTATGAAATATAATCCAGGGTTTAACCGAAAACAAATGCCAGCTTGGCTTGACAGCCAACCATGCCAATGCCAATGTCATCAATATAGCTGCAAGCAGCAATAAAAACGGGACCAAGCAAGCAGCAATAAGGAGTCAGAACAATATGCAGAAGAAGGAACATAATTTTGAGAAATTATCTGAGGGGGGAGAGGGGGGTGCTTTTCCCCCGGGTCCATACAATAGTGAATGAATAAATGAAATATAAAATTCCTACAGTAGCCTACATGTCAAACTGGCCTACTACAACAAAGCTCATAAAAGCTTGGAGAATTACAGTACAATTCAAGTACAACTAGAAGAAATTGAAAAAAAGTGATTGGACACTAGTTAACAACAGTTGTTTAACGTCCACTTTGTTCAAGAAGTTAATTCCTTATATGGGAATCGAACCCGGGCCGCCACGTTGCAAGACCAATGGATGGATGGATTTTATTTTGTCATTGAACATGAAGTACAACGAAGTCTTAACCACTAGACTGTTACATGAAGTGATCGAGGCTTGTACAATGCAAAGCTTTCATTGGGTAGGTTACTACTGGAAATCTAGAATGTCAGGGTATGACCCGGCCGGGAATCGAACCCCAGCCTCCCAGTCTCACCACATGGCCACTGAGTTGGTGCTTTTCATTGCGTTTTACCCTGGGTTACACATAGAAACATAATATGGAGTTAGTTAAAGCAATAAAAACAATATGCACAAATACAAAAACATGGAAGACTGAACTTGAGAAATATGTCATGCAATTGTGGGAGCAGAGCAGGGTTCTCAGAGCAGGGGACTCAGACTTTTTATTGTCAGTAACGGGACCTGAACCCACAACCTTTTGCTCCCAATTCTGGTGCTCTACTGACCGAGCTATCCAGCAATATGAACAATATGCACAATTCAACAATCCGAGGGTGGAGCTTAGTGGTCAAAGTGACACAATTGTTTCTCATTAGTCAAGGTGCATGTGGAAACAAGTTCCACATGCTTATTCCTCTCACATAATCTGGCACAATGTCCTTGCTCCAGTGTTGCCAGAGAGAAACAAGCAGAAAAAGACTCTTCACAAAGCAGCGATTTTCATTGGCTTATAAAAACGTCATTTTTTGATGAAAACAAATTTGCTTCTGAACATTTGTCCGGATGGGGCCAAAGTTCTCATGTAGCAGGTGTCATGCAAGTTGATAAAAAAAAAAAAAAAAAAAAATCCAGGCAGAAAATCAGGCATGAGCATTTTTCAAACTGCTTAAAATGGCTGACACTCTGGGGGTGGAGCTTACCGGTCAAAGTTACAGATGTGTTCCACATGAATCAAGGAACATGTAGAAAAAACAAGTCCCATGATTTTTGGCCGAACGAGGCCCGAGTTATGGTTGTTCAAATGTTTCAGTTTAAAAGAATTGTTATAGCGCCCCCGTTTGAACAATTGGTGTAAGACTGGTTTTACTGCCATTTGGTATCCCCCTCTACAAAACTGTAAAATCTCAGAAGCAGATTACGCTGCATGTGTGGATTAGGGGCATTAGAATCATTTTCACAAACAAGCAATATTCATTGGCTCGTAAAAACATAATTAGTTTCACTAATAACAAAATTCACACCCATTTCATGTTCGTATGGCTCCAAAGTTCATGTGTAGATCGTTTTCATGCATTTCTATCAAAGATGGTAGGAGGAGATGCATTTTAACTGTTTTACATATAATTCAATATGGCGGCTCATCTAAAGGTCAGACGTCAAAAGTCAGAATACAAACGTTGCTTAACATGAAGAGACACATGTGGATATAAGTTAAACTGCCAACGGTCAAGAGGTTTATGAGTTATCAAAGTGTTCAAAGTTTGCATTTTCAGGTGAGTGCTATAGCGCCACCATTTGGCCAGTGGTCATGGGCTTCTGAACGTTTGTCCGGATGGGGGTAAAGTTCACATGTAGAACTGTTCATGCAAATTGATCAAAAATCCAGGCAGAAAATCAGGCATACGCATTTTTTCAAACTGCTTACCGGTGACAGATGTGTTCCACATGAGTCAACAAACACGTAGAAACAAGTCCCATGATTTTTGGCCAAACGAGGCCCGAGTTATGCTTGTTCACATGTTTCCGTTTCAAAGAATGGTATGGTGTATGATGTGGTTGCAGGGGAGTCCTGAACGCCACCAAACGCGCCAACCAGACCGGACACTTCCACTGGATCGGCTCAGACAGCTGGGGGACCAAGAGCGCCCCCGTGTGGCAGCTAGAGGAGGTGGCACTGGGAGCCATCACTATACTGCCCAAACGCTCCTCTATTAAAGGTAAATATACTGCCCAAACACTCCTCTATTAAAGGTAAATATAGTGCCCAAACACTCCTCTATTAAAGGTAAATATACTGCCCAAACACTCCTCTATTAAAGGTAAATATAGTGCCCAAACACTCCTCTATTAAAGGTAAATATACTGCCCAAACACTCCTCTATTAAAGGTAAATATAAACACTCCTCTATTAAAGGTAAATATACTGCCCAAACACTCCTCTATTAAAGGTAAATATACTGCCCAAACACTCCTCTATTAGGGGTAAATATACTGCCCAAACACTCCTCTATTAAAGGTAAATATACTGCCCAAACACTCCTCTATTAAAGGTAAATACAAACACTCCTCTATTAAAGTTAAATACAAACACTCCTCTATTAAAGGTAAATATAAACACTCCTCTATTAAAGGTAAATACAAACACTCCTCTATTAAAGGTAAATATACTGCCCAAACACTCCTCTATTAAAGGTAAATATAAACACTCCTCTATTAAAGGTAAATATACTACCCAAACACTCCTCTATTAAAGGTAAATATAAACACTCCTCTATTAAAGGTAAATATAATGCCCAAACACTCCTCTATTAAAGGTAAATATACTGCCCAAACACTCCTCTATTAAAGGTAAATATAAACACTCCTCTATTAAAGGTAAATACAAACACTCTTCTATTAAAGGTAAATATACTGCCCAAACACTCCTCTATTAAAGGTAAATATACTGCCCAAACACTCCTCTATTAAAGGTAAATATAAACACTCCTCTATTAAAGGTAAATACAAACACTCCTCTATTAAAGGTAAATACAAACACTCCTCTATTGAAGGTAAATATACTGCCCAAACACTCCTCTATTAAAGGTAAATATAAACACTCCTCTATTAAAGGTAAATACAAACACTCCTCTATTAAAGGTAAATATACTGCCCAAACACTCCTCTATTAAAGGTAAATATACTGCCCAAACACTCCTCTATTAAAGGTAAATATAAACACTCCTCTATTAAAGGTAAATACAAACACTCCTCTATTAAAGGTAAATATACTGCCCAAACACTCCTCTATTAAAGGTAAATATACTGCCCAAACACTCCTCTATTAAAGGCAAATATAAACACTCCTCTATTAAAGGTAAATATAAACACTCCTCTATTAAAGGTAAATATACTGCCCAAACACTCCTTTATTAAAGGTAAATATAAACACTCCTCTATTAAAGGTAAATATACTGCCCAAACACTCCTCTATTAAAGGTAAATATAAACACTCCTCTATTAAAGGTAAATATACTGCCCAAACACTCCTCTATTAAAGGTAAATATACTGCCCAAACACTCCTCTATTAGGGGTAAATATACTGCCCAAACACTCCTCTATTAAAGGTAAATATACTGCCCAAACACTCCTCTATTAAAGGTAAATACAAACACTCCTCTATTAAAGTTAAATACAAACACTCCTCTATTAAAGGTAAATATACTGCCCAAACACTCCTCTATTAAAGGTAAATATAAACACTCCTCTATTAAAGGTAAATATAAACACTCCTCTATTAAAGGTAAATATACTGCCCAAACACTCCTCTATTAAAGGTAAATATACTGCCCAAACACTCCTCTATTAAAGGTAAATATACTGCCCAAACACTCCTCTATTAAAGGTAAATATAAACACTCCTCTATTAAAGGTAAATATAAACACTCCTCTATTAAAGGTAAATATACTGCCCAAACACTCCTCTATTAAAGGTAAATATAAACACTCCTCTATTAAAGGTAAATATAAACACTCCTCTATTAAAGGTAAATATACTGCCCAAACACTCCTCTATTAAAGGTAAATACAAACACTCCTCTATTAAAGGTAAATATACTACCCAAACACTCCTCTATTAAAGGTAAATATAAACACTCCTCTATTAAAGGTAAATATACTGCCCAAACACTCCTTTATTAAAGGTAAATATACTGCCCAAACACTCCTTTATTAAAGGTAAATATACTGCCCAAACACTCCTTTATTAAAGGTAAATATACTGCCCAAACACTCCTCTATTAAAGGTAAATATACTGCCCAAACACTCCTCTATTAAAGGTAAATATACTGCCCAAACACTCCTCTATTAAAGGTAAATATAAACACTCCTCTATTAAAGGTAAATACAAACACTCCTCTATTAAAGGTAAATATAAACACTCCTCTATTAAAGGTAAATACAAACACTCCTCTATTAAAGGTAAATACAAACACTCCTCTATTAAAGGTAAATATACTGCCCAAACACTCCTCTATTACAACGAAATCTCTCTCTCTCTCTCTCTCTCTGTCTCTCTCTCTCTCTCTCTCTCTCTCTGTCTCTCTCTCTCTCTCTCTCTGTCTCTCTCTCTCTCTCTCTCTCTCTCTCTCTCTCTCTCTCTCTCTCTCTCTGTCTCTCTGTCTCTCTCTCTCTCTCTCTCTCTCTCTCTCTCTCTCTCTCTCTCTCTCTCTCTCTCCATCCATCCAGGGTTTGATGAATACTTCACTGGTCTGACTCTAGAAAACAACCGTCGTAACGTTTGGTTCGCTGAGTTCTGGGAGGAAAACTTTGACTGTCGTCTGCTCAGCTCATCCAAGAGAGAGGAGAGCAGCCGCAAGTGTACCGGTAACACACACACACACACACACACACACACACACACACACACACACACACACACACACACACACACACACACACACACACACACACACACACACACAAATAAGAGACGGACCAACAGGAACCAGAAGTGTGTGCACCAACTAACTCGTCCGACGGGAAACATGGACTGGAATATGAAATATGAGTTTTAGATGAAAATCACTGGCACTAGCTACCTAAAACAAATACATGAAAAAGTGCTGGTATTCCAAGTGTTTATTAACATTACCAGCATTACTCATGATCATTGGCATTGGTCGAAACATATCAGAAAATGTGGCGCTAATCTTTGAATAATATTTCAAATCAAAATGGCTTAAAGATGGAGTGCCGTGAATTTTTTCTACCCTAAAACATGATCATCAGGTATTAATGTTATATGAAAAGTAAGATTTTTTCCCCAAAAGTGTACAGTGTTTGTTAAACTGTCATTTTTATGATTCCACCCTACCAGTTCATTAAGTATGCCTGGTTTGCCTGGTGGGTGGTGATGGGTGGAGATCCACCTGAACTGAAGCCACGCCCACAGCTTTAGTTGTATGATAAGGGGGAGGAGTTAGGGGAGGGGCTGAACACGTGATGTCACTATAGTGAAGTTTTTTTCATTGGCATGTTTGACTGGGAAGGTTCAGCCCCCAGGAAGAAACTCTAAATACAAAGGGAAGACATCATTGCACATTAAAAAACACACCAAGGGGTCTATTTACATACTGTCACCTCTTAAACATGTACTAAATTGGAAAAAAATACAAAAATCACGGCACCCCCTCTTTAAACATGATAAACGCTTGTTCTCTTCAAGGCAGGCCAGGAGAATCTGAAGCTCCCATTAAAAACATAAATATGTAAGGGATAACATGGCTTACGTCAGTGGTTTTCAACCAGTGGTCCGAGGACCACCAGTGGTCCTTGAGAGGGTGACGGCAACGGCATGTAAACAACCAAATACGTAGCTAACCAAATGGACCCGCTAACGGCATGTAAACAACCAAATACGTAGCTAACCAAATGGACCCGCTAACGGCATGTAAACAACCAAATATGTAGCTAACCAAATGGACCCGCTAACGGCATGTAAACAACCAAATACGTAGCTAACCAAATGGACCCGCTAACGGCATGTAAACAACCAAATACGTAGCTAACCAAATGGACCCGCTAACGGCATGTAAACAACCAAATACGTAGCTAACCAAATGGACCCGCTAACGGCATGTAAACAACCAAATACGTAGCTAACCAAATGGACCCGCTAACGGCATGTAAACAACCAAATACGTAGCTAACCAAATGGACCCGCTAACGACATGTAAACAACCAAATACGTAGCTAACCAAATGGACCCGCTAACGACATGTAAACAACCAAATACATAGCTCACCAAATGGACCCGCGAACGGTGTGCTGGAGCTAAATGCAGAAGCGCAGCGTGGATTGATATGAACACAGCTGTTTGCACTTTGGGGACCTTGATTATGCAGCGGTCCAATATAGAGCGGAGCGGTGAATTATAGTGTAATATGTCACCGCTCACATGACCAGAACGCTGGCTTCTGATTGGAGCATTCATTCAAGCCATGTAATAAATAAAACTGTGTTCTGTTCTCCACACATCCTGGTTCTACTGGTTTCACTCTGATGCTGTCAAACTGCTCCACTCCATTTTTACCTTTTCATGTCAGACCAAAAACTGATGTTTATTTATGAACCAACGCCAGGTCGATTTATTTATTTATTTGATTATCCATTGAAAAGCTGAAAGGTTATGGTGTGTGTGTGTGTGTGTGTGTGTGTGTGTGTGTGTGTGTGTGTGTGTGTGTGTGTGTGTGTGTGTGTGTGTGTGTGTGTGTGTGTGTGTGTGTGTGTGTGCGCAGTGAGAAAACTAAAGAATAAATATAAAAGGGACTGAAATCACGGGCAGATGTAACATTTCCCAATCGGCGGGGCTGGAGGAAATGGTACGGGCAATGAACCCGCACCCATACCCTTTTCGGTTACAGGAATTTTATAAGCAATTAAGCACTAATAATATCAGTTGTTGTTGTTGAAGTTGCAGCAGACACGCGGCATGCATAAAGATAAAGGTCTGACTCAGAGAGTTTGATCTGTTTTTAGTGATGATTTTTTTTTTTGTTTAGTGGTGCTAGGGCATTAACATAATATTCGACTAGTCGACTAGTCGACTAGCTAAACACTAGTCGGAACTGTTTATCAACATCTGATTATTCGTTTATATAAATTAAATCAAACTGAAGCCGCAGCAATAGCCTACTGAGATTCTTCCAGAATTCATGAAAGACTGGTTGTCATTGCCCTCTGGTGGGTGAATATGTGAATTGACTATGCTAATGTGCACGCATGGGTATGCTAATGTAAACGCATGGGTATGCTAATCAGCTAATGTACGGTGAGAGCGGTGAACAGCCAGTTTAAGTTCACTCGTCTCCAACAATATGAACCGTCTTCATTGTGCATTACTGCAGTGCCAGTGTGCGTCTTTGATTACTGTAAGTGTATTATGTAGTTCAGTGATACCTGCTTATAGTATCCCGTTCTATGTACTTGCAATGCTGCTGTTTCTGTATGTTTATTCCGTCTCTGGTTTGATTGACAGCTAGTGATCGCTATGATACGTTAAGATGACTAGGACCTTACCCGTTTAATATGTGTCCAAATCATGCAAAGCATGGGTAATGTTATGTACTAATCATTCCAATAATGTAAGTGAGTTGAGGAACAATTGTTTTAATGTATATTGTAACATGGGAAATGATAAATCACTTGTGGCAAAGCAAGGCGTACAGAAAAATGGTGATAAATAATGTTGTTGCATAAAAATGGTTGTTTCTGTGGACATCATCGCCATGATGGCGAACTGCCTGTTCATGTCTATGGAGTTGTCGCAACTCTGTCTACTGTCTGTAACACTCTGGCCGTTCAAGGGCATGCAGAGTCAACGTTGCGACATCAATGGCATGTAGTCATACGTGCGACATTGGGGAGTCAGAAAGCCTGAATAGGGACAGACGCGTAGTCGAACATACAGTTTATTATTAGACAACACAACAGTGTGTGATAGGCATTGTTCGAAAAAGAGTGAAATACGATCATGTTTGCACTTTGCAGTGGGTAGTGTTGGAATATGGACATTGTATGTTTATTCCGTCTCTGGTTTGATTGACAGCTAGTGATCGCTATGATACGTTCCGTTTAAGATGATGTTCCACAACGTTATCTAAGCACATTTTGATTACGTTTTCTGTTTGGGACATTGAAGAGCAAAGAGAGTGTACAGTATTCAAGACCGACGTGCATTTACGTTTAAGCACCTTATGTAATACGTTAGGTCCGTCATTATTGCTGGCCACGTGTGTTCATGGGCGCCGCCATTACGCACCATCTATTGCGCAATGTCCCGTAGCTGCGATCCGCGGTCGGACCTTTGATGTTTATAACCTCCTTGTGTTACCAGATTAAATCATATGCCTAATAGATACAAGGAAAAAATAAGCTTTTATTCAGTCCACTGCTTTATACACTTAATAAAGACCTAAAGGGAAACCGCTATATGGGACTTAAGTTAAGAAAAATTAAGGTGATAAGAACGGGAGCTGGACATGTAAATGCTATGATTGCAATGGTGCGATCATAGTGACAGTCAAATGCTGCTTTTGTCTTTTGTGAGGGGAATTCCCGGTGGAGCAGAAAACGCAGGTTTGTCCCCGCTGCGCTGTTTCAATAAGAAGCTGAGAAATGCCGTTTTTTATTGAATAATATGCATATATATCACTGGCGACTAGTCGGAAAAATTCCGACTAACAATGTAGTCGTGTCGACTACCAAAAATCACGTTTGGTTAATGCCCTAAGTGGTGCCCACATTTTAGTTAGTTAGTCGCAGTCGTAGTATTTGAACTCATTATTTTGCATGCAATCATGTTTGGTGGGTAGTTTGGGCATTGGGGGGGGGGGGGGGGGAATATAACATGGGGCGGATATAAGGGGTGGATATAACATGTCCCATTTGGGGGGGCAAGAGAACATGTTGGAGGGGCAAGAGAAAATGGTATGGGGACGGCTTCATGAAGTCGCACCCATACCATTTTCAGTTCCAGGACTTTTATTAGGCAAGTAAAGCATCAATAATAACATCAGTTGTTGTTGAAGTTGCAACAGACACGCAGCATGCATAAAGCTAAAGGTCTGACTCAGAGAGTTTTCTGTTTTCAATGATGAAATGCTGTTGGTTTAGTGGTGACACAGCTGTAGTTAGTTAGTAGCAGTAGTAGTGTTTCACATCATTTTAAATAGAAGCACTTTAATTTAAAATAGCTTGGGTTGTTTTTTGCATGCCATCATGTTTGGTGGGGCAGCCCCCCCCCCCCCCCCCCCTGCCCATGCCTAGATCCGCCCCTGGTAGTGATACTACGCCCCCTGTCCGTCCGTCCGTCCGTCCTATCCGCCCGTCCCATGTCTGTCTGAGCACGCATTTGTCTACCAACTGTTACGTCACCCCAACTGGGGGGTCAGGTGACTTCTGGACCTTTTTGAATTGCAGGTTTGAAATATTCTGGCTAATTATTTGGTAAGCCCAGGCCTGGTGATGGGGTGGTGGTATAAGCTTTCGGCCTACCTCAAGGCCCCAGACCTGATTTGCTGGCATAGAGCCAGTGAGAGGACTTACACCATACCTGGCTACACCACAGCGAATGAGAATTACACCTATTATCTGTAACGATATCACCAAAAATGTTTAATTCATTATTATTTTAAAAAGCATTAAGAATAAAGTCATAAAAAAAATAACATTAATTTCCTCAAACTACAAATCCTAGTAGTACAAAGTAGTAATAAGGTTGAAATCACTTTTTTTTTGCTAGTAGAAACCTGTCTGGTCCTTGCAGAGCTATAGGATTGCTGAAGGAAGAAGGACCAAAGATAGATATTTATGTTGATTAAAATAGTTTAATATCAATAAAATAGAGCCTGTTTGTGGTTGTGAATCTTTCCTTCTAGGGTAGGAGCGAGAGGCCCACGTCTGTCTGAGCACGCGCTTGTCTGCCCACTGTTACGTCACCCCCAGGGTGACAAAACAGTGTAGACTTCAAATGTCCATTTGGTTTCATTTTTACACTCTCAAGAGTTGCATCTGGTACATAAGCTTTGCATCATTTAGTCTGGGGACCACCTGGAACCCTCTCAGGGACCACTGGTGGTCCCCGGACCACCTGTTGAAAACCACTGATTCACACAGTAGTTATTTTATTATCATAATTTTATCAATAGTGATTCTATTATCATTTACACAGTAGTGATTCTGTCACTATCATTTACACGTCACCATTTGGATGAGTACACCATTATACTGCAGTGACAGCTCTGATTCTAGTTTGGAAATAATAAATTACACCTGTTTTAAAGCAATGGAAATGTAATCTTAGTGTAGATTTAAAGTGTAAGTAACCTACAAAAAACTCTCAAAACTGTTGACACACGTCTCTCAGAAACCCCCTTAGCATGTCAACTATATATATGAATATTATTTTTGGAGGAAGCACATTTAATATTCTAGCAATATAAACTGAAATGCCATTCTGGAGGATGGACCTAATGCGTCATCACGTATGCACGTCGCAGCGTCGCCCAACTAGTTCCAGTTCCACAGATTTTCTCTCAGTGCAATGCTAACTCTACACGCCCCTCGCTGGAGTGCCACTTTCAGCAACAAGCACCCTTCTCTCCGTGGAGTGGAGGAGAAAGTAGCTGTTTTCCGAAGAAATACATAGCCATGGGAAGAAAGCTACACCTTCCACCTTCAAGGTCCACCGATTCGCGTGACTGTCCATACTACAGCCACCAGTGGGATTGACACACGGTAAGTAGAGACTGTATCGGCATGTTGCTATAATAGGTTGGTACTAGTACACAGCACCAGAGCGTTTGCTATTATATTGGTTTATTTTATACTACACAGCGTTCGTTCTACAGGTCTTATCAGGCTACTATAAGTGTGCATTTACTGTAAGAATGTAAGAATCAAATAGTAATGAATATCTTGAAGGGACGGAAGCTAAATAGAGTAGACAGTCACGCAAACTCTGTTCACTTCATGAGGCCGTTCCAATGGCGGTTCTTCTACATAGATATCAATTGAGAACGGAGAAAATGGGGACAACCAGAAATTACGAAATGCATAGGAGTCTATGGGTTTGCGCGATTACATGAACCACGTGACCGGGCTGTTTTCTGACCCCTCAATGTCGCAACTCTGTCTATACTCTGTCTCTGATAGCGTCGGGTCTGTGTGTTGAAAATGAAATATAGTGTAACAGCAGGCTAGTCTACCATTCTAATCACTTCTTTTGTCATATAGGAGGACACATGCCTTGCCATGGACGTCACCACCATGTTCCAGATCTGTGGAGTACCAGGACTGAGGATTTTTGGACTGCAATAGTATCACTTATTGCCCGTCATATATTTGTTGTTGTATATAAATAAAACCGATTCTTCACGGGTTGTTGCAATATCATTTGACGCTAATTAGACTGAGCAATGTACTATATATGTCCTCCATGCCTAAATCGATGATATAAATGCTTATATGAATAGGCCTACAATGTTGAGAATCAATGCAGTGTAGTTCAGAGGCGAAATCTTTTCATATTATAAATTATACTGTACTGTATGTAGCCTAGCTATATGCCTATTGACACTATACCTTGCAAGTAAACAAAAGGCACCTGATTAGCATTTGAATATCTGGTCGCCCCCCTCGCTAAAATTTGCAATGTGTGAAAAGCCACAGTTACAGTACTATGAATGAATGGAGTGTATACAATCCTCAGGGGGTTTCAACTGTCCTTATAAATAATTGAATAAGAAAACAGTTGGTGTGAATCTGATGGAGACGATGGAAAGAAGAGGAAGACAAAAACGGAGATGGTGGTTGGTTGGAGAACTTGCTGTACATCAGTGTGAATGAATGTAGTATATGTTTGCAGAAAAGACTATTTGCTTCGTGCATACCGTGACCTGAGTTGTGTGTTTCATATTGCCGCCCTAAAAATTACATGGTATATAATGTATAATTTACGGTCCTATAGCATTTAATGCATGATAGTTTCTCTTATGATTAAATCATTTGAATGATGATGATGCAAATGAGTAAACATGAAACCAAATGAGTAAATATGAAACGAAATGGACCGTTGTGGGTCCATTTGGTTTCATATTTACACTCAAAAAGTTACAGTTAAAGGTTTTCATCTGGTTGAACAACTTAGCTGGGGACCACCTGCAGGAACCTTCTCATGGACCACTAGTTGAAAAGCCACTGGTTTATATAGCTATTCTATGCAACAGTGGTTCACAAATGTTTTCAAGTCAAAGACGCCCAAAATAACAATCAGCCTGCAGACCCCCATTTGTAAATACCAGGGACCACCATGAAAGAAAAAACTTACATAAACTTCACAAATCACCTTTTTTATAGCCTACTTTAGAAGCATAGAAAGCAGACTGAACGCTCAGGGCCGTGCAAATTATACACAATATAGCCTATACAGTATATTTTCGGGAGTGGTTGTATGTGAAGCCTATAATATACAGTATAACAATAGCTTCTTGGGTCAGCTTATGCGTGATAACGCTGTTATTCCTGCACTCATTTGGAGAGGTACTGATTGCCTCAGCAGCAGCCAGGAGTAGAGTGCTGTGAAGGACTGAGTGAACACACATCCATCACGGCTATAACCTATAGCCACCTATGCTAGCTGTGTTTCACTATGGACATAGAAAAAACGGTCTGGTCAATTATTAAGAACGGGCAACATGTGATAGCCGAAATATCCCCGGTCATGGTCGTTGACAAAGCTATGCATGTAGTCCTTTAGTAGAGTGTTTAATATGGCAATTCCACGGTCACTTTTCAATGCAAGTCAATACGAGCCCGGTGAATTTGGGCGAAATGACGTCAATAGTGACTCGTCACTTTCCGAGCTGATCTCGCTGTTCTTGGGGGTTGGACCACCTTTCTTCTGACAGCTCCCAAACCACCACCATACAGAGTACTGTTGTATTGGCAAATGTGTGCATAATCATATCACAATTAGATAGGGAAAAGTAGTGCAAAACAGGTTACTTTCACTTTAACACACGCGGGCAAAGCACAACTCGGTTCAGACGGGTGTGATTTTTCTTCTTTTTAAAGATGGAGGGGACATGTTCTCTCTGCCCCCACCCAGATCAGTGCTCACGTTAACAGGAGAGATGATGAGTGGAGCAGTGTTGTACGAATTTGTCCAGAAGAATGGATAGAGTCTCTCAGTGAAGGAACATCCAGTGTAAGAGTAGAGGTGAACTCTGTTCTCCACGTCATAAAAGGAGACCAGACCCTCCTCATAATCCACAAACACTCCCACTGTCTGGAGCTTCTCTCTGACAGGGAGAACGACTTCAGGGTCAGCAAGAGCCTTGTACTCATTTCCATTCCACAGTATAGTCCAGTAACCGTTTCTGGGTCTCCGTGAGATGTATTCCTTCCTGTCGATGGACTCTCTGACCACTCCTATTGCCCACCAGCCAGTCATTCTTCCAACCTGGACTTCATAGTAAACCCTTCCTGAGGAGAAGCTTTGTTTCCCTAAGACACAGTAACACCGAGAGAATCTCTGCTTGTTGTCAGGGAGATTCTTCCATACGATTCCACGACTCACTTGTTTTCCATCCTCAGACAGGATGAGTCCAGGATTTGCTGTATCAGGGTCCAGGGTTACATCCACCTCATATCGCTGGATCCTCCTCAGCTCAGCTTCACAATCGTCTGAGTGTTTGACCTCCTGAATCTTTTCTCGTCTCTGTTGGATTTCAGCCTCTGTCTTTCTGTCATATTCTTCTTTCCACTCATGATAACTGAACGGAGAAAACATTTCAGAATCAGAACTATTGAGGGATATGTTTGGTCTCTTATAGGTTTCTTAACTAATGCGTCTGGGGTGTCATCAACCGGGAACCAGTCTGTCTTTATACAATCAAGGGAAGTTTATGTGATCACATAAATATGTCCATCTCTCTGTTCTCTTCTCTCCCCACACTGTGAAATCAGCTGTGACCTCGTCAGACATGACGTCAGTCTTGGTAAAACATGGGAGTTCTCCTGTGTCTGGATAACTTCTCCTTCACATGGTCCCCATATTCCAAACTAGATCAGAACTCGGTAGAGTGCATACTGTACTTGCGCATTGGGAACAAGTAGGCTGCAGCCCACTTGTGCGTCAGCGGTGCGGGCTAATACTCATTATTTACCATCCTGCACCGATCGTTTAACTTGCGCCCGATCCCTTCACACAAGTAACAAGGTGCTTGATGATGATTTACAGTGATGATCAGAAGATTTTTAACCTTTGATCTTTAAGCCTGATGAAGGTAAGTAAAATGACTGTAATAGTACATAGAACATGCACAGTCAATGGGTGCAATTCTCAATCGCTGTGGTGTAGCCAGGTATGGTGTAAGTCTTCTCATTGGCTGCATGGCAGCAAATCAGGTCTGGGGCCTTGGGGTAGGCCGAAAGCCATACCACCAGCCCTGGGCCTGAGCTTACCAAATAATTACCCAGAATAATAAAACCTGCAAGTCAAAAGGTCCAGAATTCACCTGACTCCCCAATTAAAAATGTTACTGTACTCCCCGGCGTTGTTCATCATGAGTTGAAGCTCTTGATGACTGGTTTTAATTATTATGGATAATTATTTGGTAGGCCCAGGCCCAGGCCTGGTGGTATAGGCTTTCGGGCCTACCTCAAGGCCCCAAACCTGATTTGCTGCCATGCAGCCAATGAGAGGACTTACACCATACCTGGCTACACCACAGCAAATGAGAATTGCACCCATTATCTGTAAAGATATCACCAAAAATGTTCATTTCATTAATATTTTAAAAAGCATTAAGAATAAAGTCATAAAAAAACAAAATAACATTAATTTCCTCAAACTACAAATCCTAGTAGTACAAAGTAGTAATACGGTTGAAATCACTTTTTTTTTGCTAGTAGAAAGTAAAAAAGTCAAAACACGAATGAAACACAATGACAAGTCTTGGACTCTTCAATTGGAATGTACATGAGCCATTAGATGGAATAATAGAGCTCTTTTTGGCATGGAGGTGTGAAGTTTCAAGGGGAGAGAATGGGTGAGGATTCCAGAGGTCAAAAAGACCTCTGAGTTCAGTGTTTCTAGGTATATTTGCTATCTCAGGCTTTCTAGTGTTAAAAAAAGTGAGTGATGTCTCTCTCAGTTAACGAGTATATTCATGTTGGAATAGAGGCAGGCAAACATCTTAGCCAATCACTGACAAGTATTTTCTGAGTGACAGGCAGGCTGTCAATATACTTAGCTTCAGATAGTTGTAAAGAAACGTTTAGGATGATGTCAGGAAGAAGTAGAGCAGAGGTGTCAAACTCAGCTGTTGAGGATGACCTGTGGAACCCTGTGGTGAGAATTGGTGAAAATAGTGTTTTGGTCATTAGGTCAAATAGCAGCAACTTCAGATTAAGCCTATGAGGAAAGTAGTGATTAATATGTAGATATGTTCAGATATGATCAATCAAGACTTTAGAACTATTGTCATGAGTATTATCTCAGGGTTCAAGGTTATTGATTTGTCAGACATACAGGGTGAAGGTCTTTAGTTTGTTTAGTTTGTTTTTGGTACAAGTAGGCACTATTTTCACAGTAGTGATTATATTATCATGATTCTAGTATCCTTTACACAGTAGTGATTCTATCATTTACATGTCACCATTTGGATGAGCACATTATACTGGAGTGGAAGCTCTGATTCTAGTTTGGAAATAATAAATCACACCTGTTTGAAGCCGTCAGTGGGAATTTAATGTTAGTGTAGATTTAACGGATGCAGGCAAGCAAAGCGCCACTGTTCAGATTTTTCTTTTTGAAGACTGAGGGGACATGTTCTCTCTGTCCCCACCCAGATCAGTGCTCATGTTAACAGGAGAGATGATGAGTGGAGCAGTGTTGTAAGAATATCAAATCAAATCAAATCAAAACTTTATTTATATAGCACATTTCATGCAGGTGCAACACAATGTGCTTTACAGATTATAGAATTAACACAAAGATACAGTTGATAAATACAATGGGAGAAGGTAAAAGTGAAATGACAGCATTATTGGTAACCAAACAGGTAAAAGATTAGGAATTAAGTAAAGGCAATGCTGAAAAGGTAGGTCTTAAGGTTTTGTTTAAAAATGTCAATAGATTCGGAAAGCCGAAGGTTTACGGGCAAGCTGTTCCACAATACCGGACCGTAGTAGCTAAAAGCCGCTTCTCCAAACTTTTTGGTTCTGGGTCTGGTCCTGGGGACCTCTAGGAGACCAGCCGTTGATGAGCGAAGCGCCCGCCCAGGTACGTATCCATGAATCATACTAGATAAGTAAGTGGGTGCGATTCCATGAATAGATTTAAAAACTAATAGGAGAACTTTAAACTTAATTCTGAAGGCAACTGGCAGCCAGTGGAGAGATTTCAAGATGGGAGTTATATGTACTCTCCGTCGGGTCTTGGTTAATACACGAGCTGCCGCATTTTGGACCAATTGTAGCCGTGAGACCTCAGTTTTTGGAACACCGGTTAAAAGAGCATTACAGTAATCAAGTCTACTGGTAATAAAGGCGTGCATTAGTTTCTCTGTGTCTGCTTGTGAGAGAAAGCCACGGACTCTAACGATGTTCCTCAGATGGTAAAAAGACACTTTGGTGATATTGCTGATGTGGGCACTGAAATTTAATTTAGAGTCAATTATGACACCAAGGTTTTTAACTTGGTCTTTAGTGTGTAACCCGTGTGAACTTAGTTTGGACCAAATAAGCTCACTCTGTGGGTCGTTCCCGATAATAATTAATTCCGTTTTATCCTTATTTAGTTGAAGAAAATTTTCGGACATCCAGGCATTGATGTCTGAAATACAATCTATTAAAGTGTCAATGGGGCTCAGATCCTTAGGGGATACCGCCATATAAAGTTGGGTATCGTCTGCATAGCTATGAAAGTAGATATTATGCTTCCTAATAACATTGCCTAATGGGAGCATATATAAATTAAACAGTAGGGGGCCTAGTATGGAGCCCTGGGGGACCCCACATGTCATCTCCATTTTATCGGAGGTGTAATCTCCCAGTGTTACAAATGAGTCACGATCTGATAAGTAAGATCTGAACCATTTGAGGACGTTACCAGTGAGACCAACATGGCTCTCAAGTCTATCTAGAAGGGTCCTATGGTCATATGTCCAGAAGAATGGATAGAGTCTCTCAGTGAAGGAACATCCAGTGTAAGAGTAGAGGTGAACTCTGGTCTCCACGTCATAAAAGGAGACCAGACCCTCCTCATAATCCACAAACACTCCCACTGTCTGGAGCTTCTCTCTGACAGGGAGATCGACAGGAGGGTCAGCAAGAGCCTTGTACTCATTTCCTTTCCTCAACCCTATAGTCCAGTAACCATTTCTGGGACTCGGTGAGATGTATCCCTTCCTGTCGATGGACTCTCTGGCCACTCCTATTGCCCACCAGTCAGTGTTCCTTCCAACCTGGACTTCATAGTAAACCCTTCCTGAGGAGAAGCTTTGTTTCCCTAAGACACAGTAAACCCGAGAGAATCTCTGCTTGTTGTCAGGGAGATTCCTCCGTACGTTTACACAACTCACTTGTTTTCCATCCTCAGACAGGGTGACCCAGGGATTTGCTGTATCAGGGTCCAGGGTTACATCCACCTCATAACGCTGGATCCTCCTCAGCTCAGCTTCACGATCGTCTGAGTGTTTGACCTCCTGGATCTTCTCTCGTCTCTGTTGGATTTCAGCCTCTGTCTTTCTGTCATATTCTTCTTTCTCATGATAACTGAACGGAGAAAACATTTCAGAATCAGAACTATTGAGGGATATGTTTGGTCACTTATAGGTTTCTTAACTAATGCGTCTGGGGTGTCGTCAACCGGGAACCAGTCTGTCTTTATACAATCGAGGGAAGTTTATGTGATCACATAAATATGTCCATCTCTCTGTTCTCTTCTCTCCCCACACTGTGAAATCAGCTGTGACCTCGTCAGACATGACGTCAGTCTTGGTAAAACATGGAGTTCTCCTGTGTCTGGATAACTTCTCCTTCACATGGTCCCCATATTCCAAACTAGATCAGAACTCGGTAGAGTGCATACTGTACTTGCGCATTAGGCACAAGTAGGCTGCAGCCCACTTGTGCGTCAGCGGTGCGGGCTAATACTCATTATTTACCATCCTGCACCGATCGTTTAACTTGCGCCCGATCCGTTCACACAAGTAACAAGGTGCTTGATGATGATTTACAGTGATGATCAGAAGATTTTTAACCTTTGATCTTTAAGCCTGATGAAGGTAAGTAAAATGACTGTAATAGTACATAGAACATGCACAGTCAATGGGTGCAATTCTCAATCGCTGTGGTGTAGCCAGGTATGGTGTAAGTCTTCTCATTGGCTGCATGGCAGCAAATCAGGGCTGGGGCCTTGGGGTCGGCCGAAAGCCATACCACCAGCCCTGGGCCTGAGTTTACCAAATAATTACGCAGAATAATTAAAACCTGCACGTCAAAAGGTCCAGAATTCACCTGACCCCACAATTAAAAATGTTACTGTACTCCCCGGCTTTGTTCATCGTGAGTTGAAGCTCTGGATGACTGGTTTTAATTATTATGGATAATTATTTGGTAGGCCCAGGCCTGATGGTAAAGGCTTTCAGGCCTACCTCAAGGCCCCAAACCTGATTTGCTGCCATGCAGCCAATGAGAAGACTTACACCATACCTGGCTACAACACAGCGAATGAGAATTGCACCCATTATCTGTAAAGATATCACCAAAAATGTTTAATTCATTAATATTTTAAAAAGCATTAAGAATAAAGTCATAAAAAATAAAATAACATTAATTTCCTCAAACTACAAATCCTAGTAGGACAAAGTAGTAATAAGGTTGAAATCACTTTTTTTTGCTAGTAGAAATGTGTCTGGTCCTTGCAGAGCTATAGGATTGCTGAAGGAAGAAGGACCAAAGGTAGATATTTATGTTGATTAAAATAGTTTAATATCAATAAAACAGAGCCTGTGTGTGGTTGTGAATCTTTCCTTCTAGGGTAGGAGCGAGAGGCCCACGACTGTCTGAGCACGCGTTTGTCTGCCCACTGTTACGTCACCCCCAGGGTGACGCAACAGTTGACGTAACATAGTCACCACCAGTGACTGTTACGACACCTCCAGGGTGACGCAACAGTTGACGTAACATAGTCACCACCAGTGACTGTTTCACCCTGACCCAAGGCGGTGGAGACATGTGCCCGGAAGGAGAACAGGTCTAATTATGAGTGTTTATGACGGAGTGATTCTATTATCATTTACACAGTAGTTGTTTTATTATCATCATTTTATCAATAGTGATTCTATTATCATTTACACAGTAGTTGTTTTATTATCATCATTTTATCAATAGTGATTCTATTATCATTTACAGGGTAGTTATTTTATTATCATCATTTACACCAGGGGTTTTCGACGTTTTTGACACCAGGGATCACCGTTTATTCAGCATTTGAGCCACGGACCGCCATTTGATTATATTTTCACCCCAAAGACCTACAGCTAAAGAATTCTGTCCACAATTCCAGGCTGGATTTTGCAAACAAAACAGTGTAAACTTCTTAATTAAGTTGTGCTAATTCAGATGATGAATATTTTAACTCTTGAGAGTGTAAAAATGAAACCAAATGGACCCGCAAGGGTCCATTTGGTTTCATTTTTACACTCTCAAGAGTTACATCTGGTTACCCAACTTTCCATCATTTAGCCTGGGGACCACCTGGAACCCTCTCAGGGACCACTGGTGGTCCCCGGACCACCTGTTGAAAACCACTGATTTACACAGTAGTTATTTTATTATCATAATTTTATCAATAGTGATTCTATTATCATTTACACAGTAGTGATTCTGTCACTATCATTTACACGTCACCATTTGGATGAGTACACCATTATACTGCAGTGGAAGCTCTGATTCTAGTTATTGGAAATAATAAATTACACCTGTTTTAAAGCAATGGAAATGTAATCTTAGTGTAGATTTAACACACGCGGGCAAAGCACCACTCGGTTCAGACGGGTGTGATTTTTCTTCTTTTTAAAGATGGAGGGGACATGTTCTCTCTGCCCCCACCCAGATCAGTGCTCATGTTAACAGGAGAGATGATGAGTGGACCAGTGAAGTAAAATGTCCAGAAGAATGGATAGAGTCTCTCAGTGAAGGAACATCCAGTGTAAGAGTAGAGGTGAACTCTGTTCTCCACGTCATAAAAGGAGACCAGACCCTCCTCATAATCCACAAACACTCCCACTGTCTGGAGCTTCTCTCTGACAGGGAGAACGACACGAGGGTCAGCAAGAGCCTCGTACTCATTTCCATTCCTCAACTTCCTCAACCCTATAGTCCAGTAACCGTTTCTGGGTCTCTGTGAGATGAATCCCTTCCTGTCGACGGACTCTCTGGCCACTCCTATTGCCCATCGAGTCTTTCCTCCAACCTGGACTTCATAGTAAACCCTTCCTGAGGAGAAGCTTTGTTTCCCTAAGACACAGGGACACAGAGAGAATCTCTGCTTGTTGTCAGGGAGATTCTTCCGTACTTTTCCATCACTCACTTGTTTTCCATCCTCAGACAGGGTGAGGTCAGGATTTGCTGTATCAGGGTCCAGGGTTACATCCACCTCATATCGCTGGATCCTCCTCAGCTCAGCTTCACCATCGTCTGAGTGTTTGACCTCCTGAATCTTCTCTCGTCTCTGTTGGATTTCAGCCTCTGTCTTTCTGTCATATTCTTCTTTCCACTCATGATAACTGAACGGAGAAAACATTTCAGAATCAGAACTATTGAGGGATATGTTTGGTCACTTATAGGTTTTCTTAACTAATGCGTCTGGGGTGTCATCAACCGGGACCCAGTCTGTCTTTATACAATCGAGGGAAGTTTATGTGATCACATAAATATGTCCATCTCTCTGTTCTCTTCTCTCCCCACACTGTGAAATCAGCTGTGACCTCGTCAGACATGACGTCAGTCTTGGTAAAACATGGAGTTCTCCTGTGTCTGGATAACTTCTCCTTCACATGGTCCCCATATTCTAAACTAGATCAGAACTCAGTAGAGTTCATACTGTACTTGCGCATTGGGCCCAAGTAGGCTGCAGCCCACTTGTACGTCAGCGGTGCGGGCTAATACTCATTATTTACCATCCTGCACCGATCGTTTAACTTGCGCCCGATCCGTTCACACAAGTAACAAGGTGCTTGATGATTTACAGTGATGATCAGAAGATTTTTAACCTTTGATCTTTAAGCCTGATGGAGGTAAGTAAAATGACTGTAATAGTACATAGAACATGCACAGTCAATGGGTGCAATTCTCAATCGCTGTGGTGTAGCCAGGTATGGTGTAAGTCTTCTCATTGGCTGCATGGCAGCAAATCAGGGCTGGGGCCTTGGGGTAGGCCGAAAGCCATACCACCAGCCCTGGGTCTGAGTTTACCAAATAATTACCCAGAATAATTAAAACCTGCAAGTCAAAAGGTCCAGAATTCACCTGACCCCACAATTAAAAATGTTACTGTACTCCCGGCTTTGTTCATCATGAGTTGAAGCTCTTGATGACTGGTTTTAATTATTATGGATAATTATTTGGTAGGCCCAGGCCCAGGCCTGGTGGTATAGGCTTTCGGGCCTACCTCAAGGCCCCAAACCTGATTTGCTGCCATGCAGCCAATGAGAGGACTTACACCATACCTGGCTACAACACAGCGAATGAGAATTGCACCCATTATCTGTATAGATATCACCAAAAATGTTCATTTCATTAATATTTTAAAAAGCATTAAGAATAAAGTCATAAAAAATAAAATAACATTAATTTCCTCAAACCACAAATCCTAGTAGTACAAAGTAGTAATAAGGTTGAAATCACTTTTTTTTTGCTAGTATAAATCTGTCTGGTCCTTGCAGAGCTATAGGATTGCTGAAGGAAGAAGGACCAAAGATAGATATTTATGTTGATTAAAATAGTTTAATATCAATAAAATAGAGCCTGTTTGTGGTTGTTAATCGTTACTTCTAGGGCAGGAGTGAGAGTCTCCTCACCTTGCAGTAATTCTTCACCACTTAGTGCTGTAATCCAACCTGCTCAGTGTTGCCAACTGCCAAAATCCAAAATGCACTAGTGGCACTTCCAAAATGCACTAGAATGTGCTAGATGCTTTTCCTGGAACATACATATAAAAATGACCATTAATCTTCTACATTCTCTAGTTGTGTAGACTAAGTTGGGCTAATTCACATGATGAATATTTTAACTTTTGATAGCGTAAAAATGAAACCAAATGGACCCGCAAGGAGTTTTTCACTAATTTTGGCACTGGGGGGGGGGGTCTGAAAAAGCACTAAATATAGCGACAAATGCGCCAAGTTGGCAACACTGATCCTGCTTCCAGTTCATTTCACCACTATCATTTACACAGGTGTGATTTTATTATCATCGTTTATGATGTAGTGATTCTATTATCATTTACACAGGTGTGATTCTATTATCATTTACACAGTAGTGATTTTATTATTATCATTTACACAGCAGTGATTATATTAATTTACACTGTAATGATTATATTAAATTTGCACAGTGATTCTACTACCGTTAACAGAGTATTGATTCCGTCTCTATCATTTACAATTTACACAGTAGTGATTATCTGATCAGTATTGTGTGAGCATGTAACCCCGCCGGTCGTCGTCATGGTGAGGTAATTAACAGACTGTTGTATGTGTTACCAAGTGGACCGGCTCCCTGTTTGTCTGTCACCATGATGAGGTAATTAACAGACTGTTGTATGTGTTACCAAGTGGACCGGCTCCCTGTTTGTCTGTCACCATGATGAGGACAGAAGGCAGGCATGGAGAGGTTTCTCTGTTGCTCAGTCTGACTCTTTTATTGAACAAAAATCTTTGAGTATTAGCGTGAAAGTATAGGCCCTGGGCAGAAGGCCCTGCACTCTAAATGAAGGTGTCACCATGCACAGGATGCTAAACAGTCTCTTAACACTAGAGCTACGGCACGGTCATCTTGATCATTTTTGAGATTTTGAAGTGGGTTTTCACTGCCTGTGATGGTCTGAAAAAGTTCCCCTTCCATGACTTTTCCTAAATATGCAATTCAAGTCATTTCTGTTTTCTTTTTGTCTGTAATAATTCCTAAATATGGCTTTAGAAGCGAAACTACCTAGAAAGACTGGGCATTCGCGGTCAATTGGGCCGTCCTCACCCTCCTCCCCCACTATACTCACAGAAGGATTTTCACACCAGTCTAATTGGTCATTTGCATTTCAATTGTTGTCGGGTGTCGGGTTCGGCCTATCTCTCTATAGTTGTAAAGCAACGTTTAGGATGGTGTCAGGAAGAAGTAGAGCAGAGGTGTCAAACTCAGCTGTTGAGGATGACCTGTGGAACCCTGTGGTGAGAATTGGTGAAAATAGTGTTTTGGTCATTAGGTCAAATAGCAGCAACTTCAGATTAAGCCTATGAGGAAACTAGTGATTAATTCTCTTCGCGCCGATAACGCGGGGCTCGTGGACATCCCGTTAGAACCCCACTGCCGGTAACGCGGACGGCTCGTATCACGACGAGATGTAGATTTCATTCTTTAATCCAACTATTAGTCCGTGCGCATCGTCTGATGATCATCCCGTTGCTGACTTTCATTTGGGACAGAATTGGCGACAACTTTTTTTTTTCCCCTCCCATTGACTTGCATTCAACCCAATGCATTCAAACGGCTCTCCTCCGGTTTGCCCCTCAATGTCGCTGGCGCATGGGTTAAGCAGCCAGGGCTACACAGCTCTTCCTGACTTAGGACCCGGATGTTTCTGGGCAGATCGCCAGATGATCGATTAGGCAAGACAACAGACACAGCATAACAGAAACAGCACATCCTGTTTAGGAGATCTGAGCTTCAAAATAAGGGCTTTTTTACCGATCGAACTGGTTTGAGCCGCGGCAATGGAGAGGAAACAAAGAAGGTCCCCCTAGCGGTCAATGAGTTAACATGTATATGTTCAGATATGATCAATCAAGACTTTAGAACTATTGTCATGAGTATTATCTCAGGGTTCAAGGTTATTTATTTGTCAGACATACAGAAGGTCTTTAGTTTGTTTAGTTTTGTTTTTGGTACAAGTAGGCACTATTTTCACAGTAGTGATTATATTATCGTGATTCTAGTATCCTTTACACAGTAGTGATTCTGTCATTTACACGTCACCATTTGGATGAGCACATTATACTGGAGTGGAAGCTCTGATTCTAGTTTGGAAATAATAAATCACACCTGTTTGAAGCCGTCAGTGGGAATTTAATGTTAGTGTAGATTTAACGGATGCAGGCACGCAAAGCACCACTCTGTTCAGACAGGTGTGATTTTTCTTTTTAAAGACTGAGGGGACATGTTCTCTCTGTCCCCACCCAGATCAGTGCTCATGTTAACAGGAGAGATGATGAGTGGACCAGTGAAGTAAAAATATGTCCAGAAGTATGGATAGAGTCTCTCAGTGAAGGAACATCCAGTGTAAGAGTAGAGGTGAACTCTGGTCTCCACGTCATAAAAGGAGACCAGACCCTCCTCATAATCCACAAACACTCCCACTGTCTGGAGCTTCTCTCTGACAGGGAGAACGACACGAGGGTCAGCAAGAGCCTCGTACTCATTTCCATTCCACGACCATATAGTCCAGTAACCGTTTCTGGGACTCACTAGGACGTTGTCCTTCCTGTCGATGGACTCTCTGGCCACTCCTATTGCCCATCGAGTCTTTCTTCCAACCTGGACTTCATAGTAAAACCTTCCTGAGGAGAAGCTTTGTTTCCCTAAGACACAGTAACACAGAGAGAATCTCTGCTTGTTGTCAGGGAGATTCCTCCGTACGTTTACACAACTCACTTGTTTTCCATCCTCAGACAGGGTGACCCAGGGATTTGCTGTATCAGGGTCCAGGGTTACATCCACCTCATATCGCTGGAGCCTCCTCAGCTCAGCTTCACAACGGTCTCTTATAGGTTTCTTCTTCATCTCCTGCCTGAGTATCTTCTCCAGCTGAGACAGAGCTGTCCTCACTGTCCCTGCATATGAAGACTGATGGACATGGAGCTTGGTCCAGTCCTTGCTTGGTAGGACAGGGGTGTTGATGGGTGTGATCTCCTGGAGGAGGTGAAGGTGGTCTTCAGTGACTGAGAGCTGCTTTATCTCAGAGCTTCTCTTCTCTAACTGAGTGATTTCCTGTTGCAGATCTTGGATGAAGTCTTCAGCCTGTTTCTCTGTAGTTTTTTTCTTCTGCTCAATCTCACCAATGACCTCAACCTGGCTTCTCTCAATACATCTGCTCAGAGCTGTGAAGATCTCAACACTGTCTGCTATCACTGTATCTGCATCTTTCCTGCTGAGATCTGCTGAGCGTTTGACCTCCTGAATCTTCTCTCGTCTCTGTTGGATTTCAGCCTCTGTCTTTCTGTCATATTCTTCTTTCCACTCATGATAACTGAACGGAGAAAACATTTCAGAATCAGAACTATTGAGGGATATGTTTGGTCACTTATAGGTTTCTTAACTAATGCGTCTGGGGTGTCATCAACCGGGAACCAGTCTGTCTTTATACAATCGAGGGAAGTTTATGTGATCACATAAATATGTCCATCTCTCTGTTCTCTTCTCTCCCCACACTGTGAAATCAGCTGTGACCTCGTCAGACATGACGTCAGTCTTGGTAAAACATGGAGTTCTCCTGTGTCTGGATAACTTCTCCTTCACATGGTCCCCATATTCCAAACTAGATCAGAACTCGGTAGAGTGCATACTGTACTTGTGCATTGGGCACAAGTAGGCTGCAGCCCACTTGTGCGTCAGCGGTGCGGGCTAATACTCATTATTTACCATCCTGCACCGATCGTTTAACTTGCGCCTGATCCGTTCACACAAGTAACAAGGTGCTTGATGATGATTTACAGTTATGATCAGAAGATTTTTAACCTTTGATCTTTAAGCCCGATGAAGGACCAGCATTTGAGGACATTTTAGCCCCACAGGCCCCAAACATAAAAGATTTCTTTTTGCTTTTACCCACAATTCTAGCCTGGAATTTGGGAAACAAAACAGGCAAAACATACAGAACTAAATGACCATTATTCTTCCAGTTGTGTAGACTTTTAACTCTTGAGAGTGTAAAAAGGAAACCAAATGGACCCGCCAGGGTCCATTTGGTTTCATTTTTACGTTCTCAAGAGTTACACCTAGTTAAAAAACTTAGCTGGGGACCACCTGGAACCCTCTCAAGGACCACTGGTGGTCCCCGGACCACCTGTTGAAAAACTCTGCACTCTAAATGAAGGTGTCACCATGCACAGGATGCTAAGCAGTCTCCTAAAAAAAGTGAGTGATGTCTCTCTCAGTTAACGAGTATATTCACTATACTTTACTTTCACTATACTATAGTATAGTATAGTGAAAGTATAGGCTCTGGGCAGAAGGCCCTGCACTCTAAATGAAGGTGTCACCATGCACAGGATGCTAAACAGTCTCCTAAAAAAAGTGAGTGATGTCTCTCTCAGTTAACGAGTATATTCATGTTGGAATGGAGTTTGGAAATAATAAATCACACCTGTTTGAAGCCATCAGTGGGAATTTAATGTTAGTGTAGATTTAACGGGTCTTCTTTTTAAATTTTAAAGTCCGCCCCCACCCAGATCAGTGCTCATGTTAACAGGAGAGATGATGAGTGGAGCAGTGAAGTCAAAATCTGTCCAGAAGTATGGATAGAGTCTCTCAGTGAAGGAACATCCAGTGTAAGAGTAGAGGTGAACTCTGTTCTCCACGTCATAAAAGGAGACCAGACCCTCCTCATAATCCACAAACACTCCCACTGTCTGGAGCTTCTCTCTGACAGGGAGAACGACTTCAGGGTCAGCAAGAGCCCTGTACTCATTTCTATACCTCAACATTCTAATATTTCCATTCCTCAACCCTATAGTCCAGTAACCATTTCTGGGACTCGGTGAGATGTATTCCTTCCTGTCGATGGACTCTCTGGCCACTCCTATTACCCACCAAGTCTTTCCCGGACGAACCTGGACTTCATAGTAAACCCTTCCTGGGGAGAAGCTTTGTTTCCCTAAGACACAGGGACACAGAGAGAATCTCTGCTTGTTGTCAGGGAGATTCTTCTGTACGAATCCATGACTCACTTGTTTTCCATCCTCAGACAGGGTGACCCGGGGACTTGCTGTATCAGGGTCCAGGGTTACATCTACCTCATATCGCTGGAGCCTCCTCAGCTCAGCTTCACCATCGTCTGAGTGTTTGACCTCCTGAATCTTCTCTCGTCTCTGTTGGATTTCAGCCTCTGTCTTTCTGTCATATTCTTCTTTCTCATGATAACTGAACGGAGAAAACATTTCAGAATCAGAACTATTGAGGGATATGTTTGGTCACTTATAGGTTTCTTAACTAATGCGTCTGGGTTGTCATCAACCGGGAACCAGTCTGTCTTTATACAATCGAGGGAAGTTTATGTGATCACATAAATATGTCCATCTCTCTGTTCTCTTCTCTCCCCACACTGTGAAATCAGCTGTGACCTCGTCAGACATGACGTCAGTCTTGGTAAAACATGGAGTTGTCCTGTGTCTGGATAACTTCTCCTTCACATTATTCCAAACTAGATCAGAACTCGGTATAGAGTGCATACTGTACTTGCGCATTGTGCACAAGTAGGCTGCAGCCCACTTGTGCGTCAGCGGTGCGGGCTAATACTCATTATTTACCATCCTGCACCGATCGTTTAACTTGCGCCCGATCCGTTCACACAAGTAACAAGGTGCTTGATGATGATTTACAGTTATGATCAGAAGATTTTTAACCTTTGATCTTTAAGCCTGATGAAGGTAAGTAAAATGACTGTAATAGTACATAGAACATGCACAGTCAATGGGTGCAATTCTCAATCGCTGTGGTGTAGCCAGGTATGGTGTAAGTCTTCTCATTGGCTGCATGGCAGCAAATCAGGGCTGGGGCCTTGGGGTAGGCCGAAAGCCTATACCACCAGCCCTGGGCCTGAGTTTACCAAATAATTACCCAGAATAATTAAAACCTGCAAGTCAAAAGGTCCAGAATTCACCTGACCCCACAATTAAAAATGTTACTGTACTCCCCGGCTTTGTTCATCATGAGTTGAAGCTCTTGATGGCTGGTTTTAATTATTATGGATAATTATTTGGTAGGTCCAGGCCCAGGCCTGGTGGTATAGGCTTTCAGGCCTACCTCAAGGCCCCAAACCTGATTTGCTGCCATGCAGCCAATGAGAGGACTTACACCATACCTGGCTACAACACAGCGAATGAGAATTGCACCCATTATCTGTAAAGATATCATCAAAAATGTTCAATTCATTAATATTTTAAAAAAGCATTAAGAATAAAGTCATAACAAATAAAATAACATTAATTTCCTCAAACTACAAATCCTAGTAGTACAAAGTAGTAATAAGGTTGAAATCACTTTTTTTGCTAGTAGAAATCTGTCTGGTCCTTGCAGAGCTATAGGATTGCTGAAGGAAGAAGGACCAAAGATAGATATTTATGTTGATTAAAATAGTTTAATATCAATAAAATAGAGCCTGTTTGTGGTTGTTAATCTTTACTTCTAGGGTAGGAGTGAGAGGCCCACGTCTGTCTGAGCACGCGTTTGTCTGCCCACTGTTACGTCACCCCCAGGGTGACGCAACAGTTGACGTAACATAGTCACCACCAGTGACTGTTACGACACCTCCAGGGTGACGCAACAGTTGACGTAACATAGTCACCACCAGTGACTGTTTCACCCTGACCCAAGACGGTGGAGACATGTGTCTCGAAGGAGCACAGGTCTAGTTATCAGTGTTTATGATGGAATGATTCTAGTGTCATTTACACAGTAGTTATTTTATTATCATCATTTATCAATAGTGATTCTATTATCATTTACACAGTAGTTGTTTTATTATCATCATTTATCAATAGTGATTCTATTATCATTTACACAGTAGGTATTTTATTATCATCATTTATCAATAGTGATTCTATTATCATTTACACAGTAGTTGTTTTATTATCATCATTTATCAATAGTGATTCTATTATCATTTACACAGTAGTTGTTTTATTATTATCATTTTATCAATAGTGATTATATTATCATTTACAGGGTAGTTATTTTATTATCATCATTTACACGAGGGGTTTTCAACGTTTTTGACACCAGGGACCACCGTTTATGCACTATTTGAGCCACAGACCGCCATTTGATTATATTTTCACCCCAAAGACCTACAGCTGAAGAATTCCTTTTGGTTGTGTCCACAATTCCTGGCTGGATTTTGCAAACAAAACAGTGTAAACTTCTTAATTAAGTTCTGAGTGCTGATTCAGATGGTGATTATTTTAACTCTTGAGAGTGTAAAAATGAAACCAAATGGACCCGAAAGGGTCCATTTGGTTTCATTTTTACACTCTCAAGAGTTGCATCTGGTTACCCAACTTTCCATCATTTAGCCTGGGGACCACCTGGAACCCTCTCAGGGACCACAGGTGGTCCCCGGACCACCTGTTGAAAACCACTGATTTACGCAGTAGTTATTTTATTATCATAATTTTATCAATAGTGATTCTATTATCATTTACACAGTAGTTATTTTATTATCATAATTTTATCAATAGTGATTCTATTATCATTTACACAGTAGTGATCCTGTCACTATCATTTACACGTCACCATTTGGATGAGTACACCATTATACTGCAGTGGAAGCTCTGATTCTAGTTATTGGAAATAATAAATTACACCTGTTTTAAAGCAAAGGAAATGTAATCTTAGTGTAGATTAAACACACGCGGGCAAAGCACCACTCGGTTCAGACGGGTGTGATTTTTCTTCTTTTTAAAGATGGAGGGGACATGTTCTCTCTGCCCCCACCCAGATCAGTGCTCATGTTAACGGGAGAGATGATGAGTAGAGCAGTGTTGTAAGAATATGTCCAGAAGTATGGATAGAGTCTCTCAGTGAAGGAACATCCAGTGTAAGAGTAGAGGTGAACTCTGTTCTCCACGTCATAAAAGGAGACCAGACCCTCCTCATAATCCACAAACACTCCCACTGTCTGGAGCTTCTCTCTGACAGGGAGAACGACATGAGGGTCAGCAAGAGCCTTGTACTCATTTCCATTCCACGACCATATAGTCCAGTAACCGTTTCTGGGTCTCGGTGAGATGTATTCCTTCCTGTCGATGGACTCTCTGACCACTCCTATTACCCACCAAGTCTTTCTTCCAACCTGGACTTCATAGTAAATCCTTCCTGAGGAGAAGCTTTGTTTCCCTAAGACACAGGGACACAGAGAGAATCTCTGCTTGTTGTCAGGGAGATTCTTCTGTACGATTCCATCACTCACTTGTTTTCCATCCTCAGACAGGATGAGTCGAGGATTTGCTGTATCAGGGTCCAGGGTTACATCCACCTCATATCGCTGGAGCCTCCTCAGCTCAGCTTCACCATCGTCTGA